>VCRD01003349.1:26643-41885 GCA_006783055.1 Trinorchestia longiramus | reverse complement strand
TTTGTTTTTCAAATGAGTGTTGAAATTTTTTCGTAACGATACATTTCCTGCAAGTGACTGTGCTTGTTAAATCAATTGAAAAGTTTTGTAATGGCATAGGTTGAACGTTGCAGAATTTACGTCTTTGGGGAAACTTTTAAGTAACAGAGGTCCTTTTAATACGTGATATTACAGTACAGTATCACTTTGTACAGTACTTTTACTGTAGTGTAGTGCAATATTGCTGCGTGTGAATTGTAAACTCTACGGTGTTTCCAACATTCATTGCCAATAATGACTAGATTCATAGGTGCTGAAATATGCATATTTTTACTTCACTCCATTTCTGAATGCATTTATGAGACACAATAGAGGAGCTTATGTTACAAAATTTATTTTAAATTTTTGTGTATGTTCTGGTGGTCACTAGACCACGTGTGCTGACAGTGACGGTTCATGTGAGGGTTCAATACTGCCACATTTCAGTTTGTTCACAAAATTTTCAAGGTTGTAAACATGTGAACAATTATACCTGGGATCATTCATAACAGAGAGTAATTCTTCAGTAACAGCAGAACTGAAGAGCGTAATTTAATAGGTAATTTATTATATAAAAAGTTTTACGAATAACTTGGTACGCTCCTCTCATTACTGGCTACTTATCCTTATGATGCATAAAAAGTACAACAGTACATTTCATCACAATATATTTTTATGTGCCGTGATATTTCTCTAGATGAAAAAACATCATACAGCATTTCTAATAGTTCTTAGAGAAAATAACACACACACTTGATTAGTTCAGTTGAGCGGTTGAATGGCTTCATGGTTCAAGAGCTTCATGAAGATGGAAGCCTCAAGCACAAGGTGCGGCAACACAATATCCTTTTTTGAAAGGAACTTCCTCTGAAAAAAGATAATTATGTTGCCGCACACAATACATATTCCCAAACAAATAAGTCAATTTAAAATAATCTATTTTACACGTTTAGTACACAGGCATGCTAGTACGCTGTATCTAATTTTGTCACGTTAGTAAAGAAGAACAATCGTTGGTTTCTTTGTGTGTGTAAAATTAGCTGGGGGAGAATATTTATCATTGGGAGATTCGTCTACATGAGAAGACATTACTTCTGCCTTGACCTGCAGCATACAAGTGCAACATGAAACTTGCAACTCATGTTGAAAAGCAGAGTAGGAAATGTCCGACTTAACTACTTAATGAGCCTGCATAATGCGACGCATCATACGAAATGCAGCACGCTGAGTAGAAGTTCTGTCTCCGCAAGAATTAACTACTAGAATTTGCTGGATATTACATAAAGTGCAAGCTACAGTTTGATCAGGACAATGCAGTGACCGTAAAACATCACAAAGCATCTTTTTTTAAATTTGATGTTAAATATGTTGAAAAAGGTTCTGATATTTGCATCATGGTACCGATAGGGTTAAGCTGTGTGAGATGAGAAATAAGCAGTTTCTATTAGTTACATGATTTTTTAACAAATATCATTATACAAGTTCGAGTCCGTTAGAGCTGGTGAACATGAAATGAATTATTTTCTGATTGAATTTTTTTAGCAATTCAGATGTATTGTTGCTGAAGAGTTGCAGCTGCCTCCGTCACTGGAGAATTTAGCACCGATGGTTGTGATGTACTGGCACCGTTAACAAATTATAAGCATTTCATTTAGGGCATGCTGCAATTGCGCATATTTTTAGGCTCCTTCTACATTCTTCCTCTGCTCTGTGCTAACAAGTCGTTTATGAAGAAACTAATTCTCTTCAGCGTCCATTCAAAGCTCCATTTTTCCTTACATCTCCAGTCATCTTGTTAGCAAACATTTTTCGCCAAGGTTTTTTATTCTTTCATCGTTGAAAAATGTACATCCTTTCGTCAATCTCTTCCCTCCATCCTTCTTCCTTGCCGTGTTTTTTTCTGTTCTCTTTCTAGTCCTGCCCTTCATCTTGTCCGTCCGTCTCGTCTTTTGTCCCGTCCGTCCAATTTCGATCCGACGGACCCGTCTCGTTCAAACCAACCCCGTCTTTTGTTCCACCTGTCCTGCCTTTCGTTCAGTGCCGTCCCTCTTCCCACTCGGTCGTCCAGTAATGTCCCATAGACAGGCGGCTTGCAGTGTGCTATCGTTTTTCGATGAGCTGGATAAGCCGCTTTATTTTCGGTTATTCAAACTCTCGGGCTAGCTGAGCTGCCATGGTAATCGAGCTATTTTTACCATCTTATTCGCCCCTATAGCACATTTTTGTTCCAGAGTGAAAAATAGCCTGACTGTAACGAATCCTAGTTCCTGGTGCTGATGGTTTTTTGGGATCCCGTTGATAACGAGGGTCCTGGTGCTCCTGATGTTCTCTGCACTCCCTATAGAGTTCTGGTGCTCATAGAGCTCCAATTGTGTTTGGTGTTCTAAAGGATACTTAGAACTTTTGGCGGTCTTAGTAAACCTGCCTCTGTTATTGTTACTGGTGCTCGCAGTGCTCTATAAGAATGTACAAGCCTGGTAACAAACTATGTTCAAATTCAAGTATATAATCGAAAAATCACCACTCAAGATAATCTGCGTTTTTTCGAATCCTACCATCTTTTCAGATTCCTTTTCCCTGATTTCTTCAGTTTGCATTCTGTTTTTAACTTCTCCCACTCATGCTGAACATTGTCTAAGTTCATGCCTTTTGGAACACGTCTTTGCGTGCGTTGGAATATGCCTTAAAGATTGCGCATCATCACCCTCTTATACCTGCAAGTTCTCTGAGAAAAGAATTGAAGCAGTTTGTGTATTTATGTAGCCATACGCTATATTCTTTTCCACAGGATTATTCAAAACTTGGAATTCTTACATTAATCCTGTATTTAACACAGCCATTTAAATAATTGTACCAACTTAGAGCAAATTCACTTGATTTTATTTTAGTTGCAGTTAAAGCTCAAATTATCCGAGCTCATGCATGGACGTCAAAAATTTGTGCTTCTTAGACTATTTAAACAATTTTTTGTTGGTATTCGCAATAACATTCCTCCTGCAGACTTCCGGATGCTTCGGGAATATTTATTTCATCAGTTCCAAAAGAGAAAAAAATTACTGTGAGAGCTTCCGACTTGCCTAAACAAATGTACAACATTTCACCGTGCTGACTAGAGGCAAAGAAAAAACTAGTGTAAGACAATTAATTATTCGCTCCCAGACATTTTTACGACTTTAAAGTTCAGAACAGCGAGTCTTTCGTGGCTTCACTATAGTTGTGCAAAAAATCAAGAATTTGTTGTCTTTTTGAACATCATCTACAAAAGATTTAAAGTGATGCTTTTAAACAGGTTCCTCGTGTTCAAGATGTTTAATAAGCTTCAGAAACACTAGAATATGCGTCATGAAATCTAGATAAAAAGAGTATCCAGTTATACGTGATTATCACCTGTAATACTTCCAATAGAAAATTATTGTCATAGAATGTATAAATTTTACCATGTTTGTATATTAGAGTCATGCGTTTTCTGATGTACTTTCGAGAAAATATTTTCATGTACACTGATAAAGAGACAATTTGCAACTCAAATTAAAGGAAAAGTTTTCTGAAAATGCCAATGTGTTCTTGTTGTTTTGCATTAATTCTCAAGAATCCATTGATGATATCCCGTGTATGACCGATGTATCTTGAGAATATGTTCCAGTTTGAAGACCTGAAAAGAAAGAAGTTCGATACTTGGGCGTACGTACATGATGCAGCATTCACTCTTAAAATTAAGGCTCGATTCCTAAATACATAAGAGTCACCAATTATAGCGTTCAAAATGCTGTGTTCAAAGATTCTTTGAAAAAATTCATTCAGTAATGATTGTCTACCTATGTATGTGTTTAAACTTACGTATATTTGCCGAAAATTACTTGTTTAGATCTGCTTTCTGTAGCTCTTTTCAATAAAGAAAGGCTTAAAATAAAGAATAAATTTTCATAGTTTAAATTACGCTTCAACTGCCAGTTAAACCCATGAATAGTACTGAACTAATGTCACCATCGACAGTACACTTTTTATAATCAATGCAAAATAAAGTCAGGAAAAAGCACCACCATGTCAGGCACAAGCACGACAACTAGTCATGTATCATAACTAATAACTAGTCAAGTCTAGATGGTATAGTTCATTCCTAACAAGGAACAGTCAGTGACTGAATGATCCTGCTAGCTTGATGACCTGTTTTTGATACTTTTTAGGCTCATGAAGTCATTCACACTTTTCTGTCTCTAGCATTTTCATGTGTTAGAGAATCTCACAATTTAGAGCAGGGATTTCCAAGCTTTTTTTCACCCCACACCTCTAAAGAAATTTCATTCAAACCTTGTACCCCCTGAAATTTATATTTTGCTCATAGATAAATCATGTAAATTACGAATAATATTTTATAAAAAAAATTGTTACTCTATTTTTTAATATAATTTGTATAGGAAATTAAAAATATAGCCTGAAATATACTGTATGATGAATTAACATCGGAATACACCTCAGAAAATTTTTCTCTTACTTGAAATAGAACAAATAACTGAGGTAAAAAATAGTACTAAATACAATAAGGTCTAGTTCTCAAATGCTTGGAAAATTTCACTTTTTTCAAGTACAACAACAAAAATTGCCAGGCAGTGAGGAACAGCTGACGCCTGAACTTGTTTCATCCCGGTAACAAACATGTTTAGTTTTGTCCTAAACTTTAGAAACTACTGAATGCGTTAAATGTATTGTAGGATTGAATCTTTTTAGCTATGTATATGACGGCCATTAAATAACGATACATAACTCTAAGATGAAAACAAAGTTAGTCCATTGCAAAAGGAAATAAAAATGTCAACATATAACCAATATCCAATTATTTACCTGGACCTTTCTCGCACCCCCTGGAATATCGTCTCACACCCCAGGGGGCGCGAGCACCCCAGGTTGGGAACCCCTGCTGAGAGGGATGTGCAGTTAACATACAGTTATGTCAGACATACACTGTAACTGCAGTGAAAAGCGAATTGAAAGGGTTGTTCTTTTTTGCTCTCTTCAAGGTTTTCAATTTTTTCCTCAATATTTCATATCTTCTTTACCTTTTTTTTAGAGTTGTGTTATGTCCAAAAGTTTATCATTGTTTCTCTTATCAAAAATCGACAGCAAATTTCGTGGCGCATTATTGAAGAATGAACAATAATAATGAAAGATTATGTGGCCAATCCAGCGTACAGTGTTCACATTTTAATATGAGAGTTGACACATAGGTGATATCTATTTCTGTGTAGCCTTGTTGAATGCAGTCTGTGTTCTCTAGCAATAGCTTCACTTATGCTACTCATGCGTTCAAGAACATGTTTGTCAATTTTGGAAAATAGCATAAAAGTTCCCGTGCATGATTGGCTAAATCTATGTAATCCTAAAGTGCGAAAACAAACTCTAGCATTTAGAGGTGTCGCATTCATTGGATTTCACAAATGATCTTGAATCGAAGTGCCAATACCTCGCCCGCGGCCAATTGATGCATCTAAAACCAATCCAGCTGCCAATTGATGGAACGCGTCCATATATCGGAACAAAACCCGGACTAGGCAGAGTATACATGCCCTGCAGCTATTAAGAATGAACGGTAAAACAGTAATGAACAAACAACAAGCTCAAAATTGGGTGAGAAGTAAGCATGTACTTAGTTGCTTTTAGGAATAAGTAATTATTACTCGTCTATTTAATGCAAGGTATTGAGCAACAAACTCGTTTCCTATTTTCAGGTACGTGACATGCCACAGACTGATGCGGTGGTCACAGACTTCATAGTTGAGGTAACACACGAATGTAACGACCATTTAACTGTCTGCTAAATTTTGTCTTTAAATTACTGTAATTCATGCATGTCTGCCATTACTGACACGAATTTTTTTAGGAAACCTGATTTCTGATTGTCATAAAAACCATGGTAAATTATTAAGGTACGATCTATGAGGTTTGGCATCTATAATAACCTGATAGGTCAAAAATCATCTTGGATAATGCATCCTTGACTATAGCTAAATTTTTTGAATTTTCTGAATTTAGTTTCATTTGAAGTGCTTGTAATATGATGGTCTGAGTAATAAAAAATAGGGTCTACGATGTATGCAAAATCTCTTCTGAAAAGATCATGTTGATAATTTAAAAAGTCAGGATTTTAATAGAATTCAAAATCAGCATTCATCTTCACCTCCGTTCTTTCAACGTGTTTTTCTCCAAGCAATCTCGAGAAGCAGTAATGAAATAAACAAAACACAGAAGTATTTGCTAGCTTATGTGAAATCTTTTACGCGTTTTTAGGACTTCAAGAACTTTGCTACCATAGTCCAGTAAAGCATCGTGTTACCGCTTCTGGTAACTGTTAAATGAAGAAATGAAGAAGCTACGGTAAATAAAGAATAGAATAGAATAGAATGAGACAATAGGAACGAGCCGTTTGGCCCATTCTTGGGTTGGTACACAAGTCCCACACCGTAATTCTAGCCAAGCGATGGTCATACACAAACTGACCACCGCGGTAGCGGGCCTCGAACCCGGGTCTTCTCGCATCGCAAGCGAGTTCTCACACAAGTCGACCACAGTGAACAGAACCTTTTCTTTTGAAACAATAACCAATGACTAACTCTTTATATTTTCATTTTATTCTGATAGTTATTCTGAATTTGAATTTGTATAGCAATTATGCTAAAGAATCTATCGTAAATACTGGTAATGAATTTTACTACGTTAATCTCGAATAGAGTGACAATTCAATTGTATATGATAATTCAGTACGGAAAGACTACCTGTCTGTATGATTCATGATCAACGTCTATGATACACTAGTGTACCCGTGCCATCAAAAATGATGGCAAATACTGTTGGAAAGATATTAAATAAAATTACATATGAGAACGCAGTGCAATATATTTAGTACAAAGGACGAACGTTTTAATTGAGTATTTCTTTAATGACAATATTCCTAATGAAAAACATATCAAACAACAAATCATTTCTTCTTTTATTTCCCTTTTCTTCAGTTTCATTGGCGATCCTTTGCTGCACTCTCTGCCTCATATCTTCTCTCCTTTGACTTGATTCTGCCTCAGTATCAGCAGCTATTCTTTCTTGCGCTGCTATTCTGAGATTCTATCTACGAACATTACTCTGGTCATCATCCTCCTGTTCACGCCTCTGCGCCTGCCTTAGCCTTGCTGCTGAGCGTATGGCGTCTAGTCGTTCTTGTGAACTACTTGCATACTGATCCCGCCTCTGTTGCCTCACAACAGTTTGTTGTTCTTGAGTTAATCTTTCTCTCGCTCTTCTTTTTCGCTTTCGATTCAGTCTTTTTTCGTTATAGTGGAGTTTCCATGCATAAGCTAATATCAAAGGTAACTTATTTTTCTTGTGACAGTAATAAACACTTAGAATACAGTATTTTTTGGCCGCAATAGAAGTTATAAGTTATCGCCATTTGTGTCATATTCTAGATACAAAAATTCAGCATTACTGAAAGCAACCGCGAGCTTGTGTATGTATATTGTAATATGCAATACCTCGCTGAACTCGATATCCACGATACGGACTCGAGTATATAAGGCTATGGATCTCTTTTATTTTTTGAAAGTGACTTATTATAGTGCACTTGTACAGCGAAAATGAGTGCATTAATTTACCAGTGAACTGAAACTAAGACCTACATTGCTAATTTTTTCCTATCTATTCTTAAGAGCGTTACATGAAACAAATAATATATATAAATATAAATATTATATTGTATTATATTATATTATATCATACTATATTATATTATATTATGTTATATTATATTATATATACATATATATTTTTATTTTAAAATATATATATATATATATATTTTAAATATATATATATATACTTTGACATATATATATATATATATATATATATATATATATATATATATAAACACACGACGGTCATTCTTAGTATTAGCTTACTTGTGACGTTTATTCTTTTGCAAATTTTTAATTTCCTCATACACATACCAATGCTACAGTTGGAAGATTAATGCTTAGGTAAAGGTGGGTAAACACTTCATATACGTGTGGATGACACTGAAAATAAAATGCTACCATGTTGTTTCTAGACACATTTAAGACACATTTATGTGAAAAATGTAACGTATTTCTGTTTTATATTCGACACGGAAAATTTTTAATTCTAATTTTCGTTTTGTTTTGTTCTTACCTAACGATAAAAAATGTATAGTTTTAGCTATGGGTGGACCATGAGTCAAACAATTTCGTTCCCAATTGATACTCAAGACTTAGAAAGCAATGAGGTTGACATGTGTCCCCTTATTTTCATTATGCTGTTTTATAAGACCGTTAACTTTTGCACGGTATTTTACAATAAACTAGGAAGCCAAAAAATTGTTTTGTGTGAGACCATATTCAAACAGCTTCCGTTATTATTAATTTGACTCAAATCTCTTTTAGTTTATTGCTATCAACGTAATTATTTCCTTCAATTTCACTTAAAACGATGCATCCAGGGATAATTTACATAGATGTATCACATACAAAACATTCAGAATGGTATCAACATGCAAGATCCCATCAAGTTTGAACGAATATTTTTGTTAACGTCGCTATATCAGTCTCCGCTGGAATATTTTCTTTTCAATTTTAATTTTCTTTTTTTGAGGTGAAGGATGACTTACTATTTATTAGGACACATACCATTCAATAAGTTAATAATATCACTATTCATATCATATTATTATTTCTATATTGATAAAAGAGCACAGTTATTCTTCAAATAATTCCTTCTCTTGACTGAGGTCTGTCTACACGAGCTTCCATATAATTAGTCAGAGTTAGTGAAATATTAAGTGTGGTATCATAGATTGACTTTGACATACATATGTACACGTTGTGTTGGTTAGAGATAGTTAAATATGAATGTAATAACCGTAGACTGACATTCAAACCACGACCGAGTCGCATCGAGATAGTTAAATATTCGGTGTAATAACCGTAGATTACTTTTCAAACCATTTCCCACTCTGCCAGAGATAGTTAAATATTCGGCGTAATATCCGTAGATTAAAAGTCATTTCGTAAATAGTCATTGACCCCTGTACGTATACATATAAAGCTGCAACAAATGTAATAAATATAATCGGTGAGCATTGGTCCCTACTATGTAATTTTTAATTTATTTAATTTTCAATTCAAAAAGAACAACCAAGATTTTACGTTCTGTTACAGAGAATATTAAAAAACCAGCTGAGGTGAGGTGAATCATGTATCGCTTGGAGGATATGTTATCATGCATCTCTTAAGAGTCAGTGAACGATTGTAGTCAAGATTGGATGTGTAGTGAAGGTAAGAGGATCAGCATGTCACAATAGCTACAGACCAAGTCTGGTTACAACCGTACTAGTGTTAAATAAGAAGCTCATCCAGATTAATCCAGATACCGAGAAAATATTTTAGGCATTACTGCGTTAAACTTCACGTTTTTTAGATTGTGCCGAATGAATTCCTGAATAGTTTTTAAAAAGTGCTTCGCTAAAAGCTGTGATCATCCTTGCGTGTTTTTTTGGGCTTATACTTACAAAGAGATAATTGCTGACAAGCGAGAACCAGGAAACATTTGCACTGTGAATTGTTATAATAAATTAAGTATAACGAAATCTGTATTCATCAGGGACACCAGGCACAATATGAATTGAAGATTCCTAAAATCGACTCTGAATTTTCGTCGATTTCCGAAATGAAACTAATGAGTAATTTTAGTTTTGATGTATGTTCTTTTTATAACCATAGGTTCCAATGATTTCGGTAATTGTAGTGAGACCATTGGAGACCTGTTGGCTAATTTGGCTTCATGATTTTAGAAATTTCTTATGACGAAATGTAATTTTATTAACCTACGGCATCAATATCATTAATTGCTAAAGGTTTGATCAATATTTATGAAACATATTCTATAAAAGTAGTTGGGAAAATTCCAAGACACTCAAAGAGATTGTGTTATCATCTGTTGTGTTTTTTGTGTATCGTTAACAATGGAGATGGTTTCTTTCCGAGTACGTCAGGTACTTCGTATTATTTAAGTAACTAGATAGTTTCCTTGGAAATTCCACGGTTTAGGTTTGACTAATTTGAAATTATTGTAAAGACCAATGTATTTAAAATTTACGAAAAATTATCGTATTTTAAATGAATATTTTTCATGAATACATAACAAACTTTCAGTGTGTATCTTACCTGCCGATAACATAGCCCACATAGTACCCGTTGAAATTCCACATATTAGAAGTATTAAAATTAAGGATCTATGAAATAAAATGCGTTTTCCAGTTGTACCCGTGGTACTATTAGAACCTGAACATTTTTCATGAATATGTACATATATGCAAAAATTCCATTCTGTGTTTTGTCTACCGATAACATGGCAGTGTAGGAGAGCAAAGCTAGTAACGGAAAAATAGCACATTTTATAATAATCCAGTGCCTTTGTTATCTACAATACGATGCTGATAATACATGTATACTCGTTCTGATTTCAGTTTAATAATTTTTCTCCAGTAATGCATGTATAGGAAGTGATGGATGGACACGTAGAGAAAAAGAGAGAGAGAGAGAGATAGAGACGTACTGTCTCTTATATAAGTAGACCCTGAATCTGAAGCTCCCTGAAATTAATCTCTGGACTCACTTGGAAATTCAATTGTAGATGCAGAATCAGGAATCCTAAACTCAGTGCATTCGAACTTTGGATTGGAGACAAGTTGAACTTAAGATCGGGAAACTCAACAAACTAGTGGCAGCATTCAGTGGTAAGTATATATTGCAATCTGAGAAGCTAGCATTGGTCATTACTTAACTATAAACAGTAACTGTTTATATGTTATGACCAATGTTACTGTTGGAAATTTAATGTCGTTGAATCTGAAATTGTCGATTCTGGAATGAATTTAGTGGAAGATATCAAAAGTGTGCGACGCAAACATGTATAATAGAATATTGAATGCAACCCAACTTCTGATAACTTTGACTCTCTCAACCGCAAGAGCAAACTAAAACAAACTAAATGTACCAATGTGAACAAATGGCAGTAGCCTGTCAGTCTATGTTAGCGTGATAGTTTGAATATTAATAGTCATTTCATGAACATAATTATTATTTTAATATGTTCGTTGCGTTCCCATGCAATTCGACTGCCCTTTGTTCAGATTTAAATTTGTTCTTTGAGTCATGAACTTTTGACATTTGTTAAGCCGGTCTTCTAAGTTAGTGAAGGCCTATCAGGATAATGCTAATGCAAGAATATTTTTATCTGTTGAAAGCTTTCAGTCGTTCGATAAGTTTTGACCACAAAAGGTCTTTATTATCGTGTAAGCTACATACATAAGCCTTGAAAATTGAATAAAGAAAAAGAAAAAGAATCAACTGTTCGTGATCGGGCATCAACTATCAGTCGTATCATGAGTACAAAGTCACGCATCACATTTTCATAACTCAGTGAAATTATGTAAAAGTTTGGTGTTTTTCAGTATTTTACAAGCGTGCACACGCATGAGTTTGATACGTTCCACAAAATTTATTCCAGAATTTGCAATTTTGAATGTAACCTCTTAAAATTTTTGGCATAGACGTACAATAAATTATTAAACAAAATTATGATTTCAATTTTTTTTCCAGGAACGGAGATATTCTAGTTTAAATTAGGGGATATCCTTTTTTCTGATACACCAGGCAGAGTGTGTTCGAATGATTATTATTGAGCAATGACAGTTAGTGCTCAACCACTTAACGTGTACAGGGAAGGATTCTGAACTCAACACACCCAGGTGCGTGTTGGCATTATCAAGGCCTGCAACGGGCGTTAAAACGATATGGAATTGTGGATGTATGTATGATTTGTGAGCATGGGTATGTTATTGTGGGTGTATGTATGTTATTGTGGGCATGGGTATGTTATTGTGGGCATGGGTATGTTATTGTGAGCATGGGTATGTTATTGTGAGCATGGGTATGTTATTGTGGGTGTATGTATGTTATTGTGGGCATGGGTATGTTATTGTGAGCATGGGTATGTTATTGTGGGTGTATGTATGTTATTGTGGGTACGTGTATGTTATTGTGGGCATGAGTATGTATTTGTAGGCATGGGTATGTTATTGTGAGTTTGTGTATGTTATTGTGGGCATGGGTTATGTTATTGTGGGAGTGGTCATGTTATTGTGGGTGTACGTATGCTATTGTGGATAAACGTGAGTTATTGTGGGCATACGTGTGTTATTGTGCGTATTCGTACTTTATTGTAAGAATGCGTATGTTATTGTGGAGATGGGTGTGTTATTGTAGGCATACGTATGTTATTGTGAGTAAACGTACGTTATTGCATACATGTAAATAATCCACGTGCCTTTGATAGCTCTTACCACTCGTATGTTGAGAGTTGAATATAATTGTGTCAATACTACTCATACAAGTTGGGTCCTAAAGTGCATAAGTGAACATTAATGAGCTCTTGAACCACAGACATGCCATCATTCCCGATATTTTTAAAATAATTGAACAAACATGAAAGGTCACTCGCTGGACATACATTAATTACATTCTATTCAGTTAATTTAGTCATATCATGATTTCAATTTCATGCATATAATTTGTAGGAATATCATCATTTTTTAGACACATGCCTGTAATACAAAGATGGATTAGGAAAAACACACGCTGTTTTCAAAATATTCGAAAAATTGCATCATTTTTATTTCATTAATATTCGTTCATGAGTCTCATAATAGTGAGACGAGTTTAGAATAAATTTATACCTTCACAATTGCATTACCTGATACACAGAAATGTGTAACATGAGGCTTGTATTCTTTTCTCACATTGGGTGAATAGCTGTAAATGTTTGACCCTAAAGCATCATGTGTCTTATAGCTTTCATTTTACTCCTATCCTTCTTTACCGTTCACTCTTTACCCAATTCCCACTCCTACTTCTACCCAATCTACCACCCCACTCCCAATTTCCACTACTACTTCTACCTAATTTACAGCCTCACTCCTAATTTCCACCACTACTTCTACCCAATTTACAGCCTCACTCCCAATTCCCACCACTACTTCTACCCAATTTACAACCCTACTCCCAATTCCCACCACTACTTCTACCCAATTTACAACCCTACTCCCAATTCCCACCACTACTTCTACCCAATATACCCTCACCTGTATATACCCTCCCACCTACACTATATTCCTCTACTCAGTTCTCTTTTCTCTTTAATCCTGTTTCTATACTAAGAGCAGGTGCCAAAAAGTGCGGCACAAATCCTGTTATGCCTCGGAACGACTCGCGTCGTAATTTTTATGAAAGTTTTAGAACATTTATAACCTCTTTAGCTTTTCCTTGAGCCAGTGTGACTCCATGTCTGCAGTATTTGTTTTCCCGTCGAGTTGCGATGCTTTGAGATTCTCATCATGGTGCTATGAAGCATGAATATTACTAACCTGAAGTTATAAAGCCTTACAATTCTCAAACGGAAACAGTGAAGCCTTGCTATTTTCAACTTATAATTGCGAAGCCTCAAAATTCTTATCATGGATTCGTGAAGCCCATAAAATTCTTCCCCTTAAGTCGTGAAGTCTTTCTATTTTCAACTTTGAGTCGTGAAGTCTTGAAATTTTAACCTTGATTCGTAAAGCATTTTCATTTTTAACCTGGACTCATGAAGTTTTGAAATTTTTAACCTGAATTCTTGAAGCCTTGCTATTTTTAACCTAGAATCGTGAAAGCCTGGTATGCCAAGCTTGAAGTCTCCAAACAAATGTAACGGCCAATAAGCTAGGTTTACTTCTCACAAAAGGGTTTAGGAACTCTTTAGCGGAATTTTTTCATGGGCGTGAAAGCCATTGCGAGGCCAAAATAAAGCTGTATGTTTTAGACGCTATTTCTAAGATTTAACGACAGCAAAAAACTGTTCTTATCAAGTAAGATTCTGAATATAATTAAAATGTTACCCTTGAATGAGATTTGAGAGGTTAACAAGTCTTGTGGGGAAAAATAAATTTGATAAAATATTGAAATTTACATTTTCGACAGGACTAATAAAAGCAGTTTCCAAACTTCTGAAGTTCTACAGAGGAGATCTAGGAATAAGCAGCAAAATCTACCAACGTCGTTAGACGTAGATAGTAGCAGAGGTTAAGAATTTTGGCGTTTGGTGGTTATCACATTTGTATAGTCTATTCAGACAGTAAGGATTCGCTGCAGTGTGGAACGGGGTCGTCGGGCTGCGTGCTGATGGTGGATGCTGATCCTGCTCCATCTTCAGCTAAACGTGACATTCTACTTCTTCCTTGCTCTCATCTTCCTATATTTTGTGTTATTGAATAGAATTTCTTTCATTTTGTTTTTTGTGCTACCTAACACCAATTGTCTAACGTGTACTCCATATTTAACTGGTTTATCCAGAACTACAAATAAACAACTTAAAATTTGACAATTGTCAAACGTTAAATAAACTTACTTAATTAGGAGTGAATTCGTCTAATAACGAGAGCGTTTGAAAAGACACTCTCAATCCTGAATTCCACTCTGTAAATTGAAATTTCCTCTTCTTTTCAAAAAGTCAAAACTACTACTATTGTTTACTATCCATATGGAGTACGCTTCTTCTACTACTTTCTTTCTAACTTAAAGTTCTCTCACGCCAAGCAGTTTCCGATGGAAACACTAAAAGAGCACGTATCTTTTAGGTCAGTGCCAATAAATAAAGAATTGTCAGAAAACGTAACATACTGAAAACGCTTCTGTTAGGTCCATTATCAGCAGAATAATTAATATATTAACTTCTGACAGTACAAGGAAATTGGGTGGGTGCTATCAACTTTGGGACAGCGACGGGCGAACTCTTGATGTTAAATAAGTCCTCGCAATCGACGGTAGGTTTACTGGTCGGTAATTAGAGACCCTGCCTATACATATAGAAATAATAGCAATATGATCTCAGGATTCCGTTAGGTTTCATAATAAGTCTTTACTTTAGCGGCAGGAAGAAGTGGGAGGCTACGGGTCGTGCGTTGGCAATCTTTGAGCACTTTCAAAAGGAACGGGTCATCTGCGCCCTTTACCGCTGGAGCTCAGCGTGCGCTGCCTAGGATTGTGGTTGAACGTGGTTCCGGTGGTGGAAGACTGACATTCCGGCTCTAGACCCCAGGGACCGACGGACCTCGAGCGTAGGGGTGCTGA
>VCRD01003348.1:23536-63279 GCA_006783055.1 Trinorchestia longiramus | reverse complement strand
AGTGCGAGCTCACGGCGGGAAACGAGAAACAGCTCGTATTCATTGCCGGGTTTCGAACCCGCAGTCTTTCTGCACAAGCAGAGACCCGATACAGAACACGGGCCGCAGACCACTCGACTACGGTGGCTGCATTTCTTGTATTCATTAGTGACACACTACGTCAGATATTCAATACACTTTTCAGTATTGCTAATTTAGTGTGTCCATTATGATGTGTAGGGCCTCGGAAATATCGTAATTAATTTAGAATGATCTTGGAGTCAATACAAAAATGTGATGTATTTTAGTAATATTTTAGAGTTAATTTTTATACGTATTTCACGTCATTTGAAACTAGTATTTTAAAGTTAAAAATTCAATCGTAGTTGCAAATTTAAATTGTAACCCTCGTCTATAGAAGAACATTGTCAACCACGAGCCTTGAGGCTTAGTTCCCAACAGTTCAATCTCAGCTATCGCCCAGTTAGCAGCAATTCTATAAGCGCTTTCAGTATCTCTCTGACGGGTACGTTTCTATTGACAATGTGTTAGAGAGTTTTACATTTCACTTACTTACTAGATATTCTTCGAACTTGTCATTTTGCCGAGCCTATATGTTCCTCTGTAAGTTTAAGATTTCCTTTTTGAAGCAGGTTTGATACCATGTGTACTTGACAGATTGTATGGCAAACATCTTATTTCAGTAGTGGTTACGTTTTCATTTAAACGATTTGAATTGTGTTTGAAGTTGTCGTGCTTGGATTTTCGTGACTCCAAAGATTTATAATTAATCCAAATATAGAACATTTTGAATAATAACTATTGCATTATCCATCAAATTCATTGTCTAATTTCATCTCACTCAAGTCTCTACGTTCGAGTATTTATGACGGGCATACTAAAAGATTGACCAGCCCTTTTGATACGGTTATTCAATTTCATTGGCCTCTGGGAGCAGCTGCCTATCGATATCTCATTTTGTGTTCCCTGTAGCAGCCAGCTAATTAGGTATGATGTCTTAATGTGTTACTCAACAGTTGTGTTATAAAATTGCCTTGTGCTATTGATTTTTCTTGCTAAATTCTGTATTTATTTGGAGTTACTTAATGGTCCTTATCTGGGCAGGTTTCAATTTCAGGTTTTAGTTTCAGTTTCGGTTCAGTTCAGTTTCAGTCCAGTTCGGTTTCAGTTCCAGTCTCGGTTTACGGATTTCACGTGACCAATAATAAATCTGCAAGCTACGAAGTCGACTGTATCACTACCCTAGAAGAACCCCACCAAAACGACAACAGAAAAATAACTCGTTCCCCCAAAGATGTATTCAATAATTTCTATGTCCCTTAATTTAGTGAGCCATATCAGATATTCAGTACACTTGTCAGTGTTGTTAATTTAGTATGTCCAGTACAATGGGCCAAACAATTTCTATGTCACTGTGAAAATACAGCCTAGCTTATACAGAAACGACAATGTGATTTTCATGTGTGATACTGAGAAGTGTTCAACTCATTTGATTCATTTATTCTATTAACTTATTTCATCAATGTGTTTGAGATACAACACATATATGTATATGTGTTCATCTTTTTGCTCAGTAAAGTCCTAGAACTACAGAGTGCGACACCACAGTTCAGGGTTTTTAGATATACAGGATGCGGACAAAGTCCTTGGACCAATTTTTAAAATCAATTTAATTATTGTTGAAATCGGTTTTCTAAGTATTTTGGTGTTCATATATGTCAAGCAACAGTTCATTTTCCAGGCGTACTTAAAAATTTTGAAGTGTTTAGCTAATTTTTATATAATGAGTGATAAACATGCAGCTATTATTGGGCTTCATCGCGATGGCAAGACAAAGCTTGAGATTGTGAGGCTGCTAAAAACTTCAAAATCCACTGTTCATCACACTTCACCAAAATTTGAAGAACTGGGGACTACTAAGGATCGTCCTTGAAGTGGTCGTCCACGAACTTCTCGAACCCTTAAAGCAGTGATTTCCAAAGTGGGCGGAAACGCCCCCTTGTTGGCGTTACCAAGGTACAGGGGGGCGTTGAGTTCCTCTGCCTCATGAAGGGGGCGTTAAATGCACGTAAGGGGGCGTTGATGCTCCGCTGCGTCAGTTGTTCAAATATCACTGTGAATTTATTCTACATTTTAAAATTAACTAATCAATGCAATGCCATCACATGTTAGTGTAAAGATGTCGCCTAAATCTGGCGAAAGAACTCCCAAACGCAAGACTCTGACGCTTGAACTGAAATCAAGGACTACTGTGAATAGGACGTGTTCGCTCAAATAGTGGACTACGTTAGCGGAGGCCAGTTCACCGATTTCAGTTAGTCACCAACTGTCACAGTACGAACATTGTCGTAGTCTGTCGCTTGGTTTGAATCGAACATTGTTGTTTGTTTCGAGGCACTTTGCTGCATTTCTAAGTGGATACTGTTTGTTTAAAAAGTTTATAGCTAATTATATGTATTAATAATACCGAACAAGTGTGGGATTGTGAACTGTCGGGGTAATTACGATAAGGAGAAGAGGTGCCGCGTGTTTTTCCTGCCAAAAGAGCAGTCTGAGAGAGATAAGGGGCTTGATGTTCTTCCACCTCTTGAAAACTTTGTCGTTAATCTAGACAAGTTTTTCATTTGTGAGATACACTGGGGTGCTGACCCACCTTTGATCAAATTGCGTGGTGGTTCTATGCGACCTGGAATCCCTCCCAGTATCTTCAATGTGCCTGTTTCATGCCTGCCTTTTCCAAAACCTGCACATCGCCCGGCGAAAGTGGAAGACCAACAACTGAGGTATTTTCTTCAGAAGGATAAGATTACTTCATTTGATGCTTTCAAACCTGAACGTAACCTGCAGAAGCAATACAAAAACTTAATTATATTATATCATATTATTTGTTTTATTAGACATTATTGTAGTATTATTTTTAGTTTTGAAGATTTCACAACCAAGAACATTTTTTCATTAATAAAACGTAGGCATGATTGTTGGTTTTGGTGGATTTTATGTTCACTTTTAATGTTTATTTGTTTTCAGAGCTCAAAATGAATCAAAAAGAATGTGCAGACAATAGAGTTGAACATTTGAAGTTTGGTTTCATTAGTGTTTCTAATAAGGAGAAATTACCAATGTGTCTTCTCTGTGAGAGAGTGTTCTCTAATGAGGCTATGAAACTATCCAGACTCTGATCACTTAAAGAAGATTCATCCTAATAAAATGAACCAAAGTTTGCCATATTTCCAGACTTTACGTGACAAATTTCGCAACAGAAGTTCTATTGTTTCCCTCATGACAAAGCAATCACAGAAAAACGATGACGGGCTCGTTTATTCATACAATATTTCAAAAATGATTGTTCGATCTTGAAACCCGCATACAATTGGCGAGCAGCTCCTTTTGCCCGTTATAGAAGAAGTCCTAGAAAAAATGGTGCATCATGCTTCACCATGGGCAGTTACCAAATCTATTCCTCTTAGTAATAATTCAGTTCGAAGAAGAGTTGATGAAGTGTCTGAAGATGTTGAAGGAATTTTATACAACATATTGAAAAAACAATTTGGCTTACAGTTAGACGAGTCCACACTACCAAACAATGAAGCACTACTTTTGGGATACGTTCGATTCATTAAAAACAGTGAAGTAGTGCAAGAATTGCTGTTTGCAAAAGAACTTGAAACAGATACTCGTGATGAGTCTATTTTTGCAGCAGTTGAGTTGTTCTTTAAAGAAAGAGCCATCCCTATAGAAAATATCATTGGCAGTGCAACAGACGAAGCTCCCTCATCAACGGGAAAATACTAAGGGTTTCTTTTTTATTTGAAGAAAGCAGTATCTGGTGTATTAACGATTCATTGTGTAATACACCGACAGCATTTGGTTGCAAAGAACTTAAGCAGCGATCGTCTTTGTAAATCTCTTGACGCTGTTATCAAAGCAGTAAATAAAATTAAATGTCAACCACTCAATTCTCGAATATTCGAGCAACTATGTCATGAAAATGGAGAAGAATTTGGTCGTCTTCTGTTACACACCGAAGTAAGGTGGCTTTCCAAAGGAAATTTTTTGAAACGATTATTTTCTTCCATTTATTCTTCTGTATTTATTCTCCTCTTTCATTTATTCTCCTGTAGAAACTCTACAACACCGTAGTGAAGTTTCTACAGGAGAATAAATTCTGCGCCTTAAGTGATGATCTCGTAGTTTGCAAAAGTAACATCGCCTACATGACAGACTTATTTGAAACATTTAACGATTTAAATTTGCAACAACAGGGTAGTGATGTAAATCTTATCAAAGCAAAATCGAAGATTTGCAGTTTCATTGACTAGATTACTCTTTTTAGGAATAATATCGGCCGCCAAAATTTTTCTCAATTTCCAAATCTTGGCGAGCTAGAAAATGAATAGTTTGGCACATCTGTAGAGGATGATGACATTATGATTTATTGTAATCATTTGAATTCTCTGCATGAAGACATGAATCGCAGATATCAAGATTTGATCAATATGGAAGTACCAGACTGGCTGCTGAATCCATTTACAGGCGCTTGGAAAAGTGACAACAATTCTGCAATACAAGAAGACCAGTTGGCTGTAAAAAACCACTTCGAATTAAAACCTTTTTTTAAAAAATCATACCATGAATTCTGGTTACAAAACGAAATTCTTGAAAAGCATCCGAAGTTGTGGGAGGTAGTAAAACTTTATTTCCTCGCTTTTTCTTCTTCATACATGGCTGAACGTGGATTTAATGCAGTTATGCTGCTTCTCAGTAAACAAAGAAATCGACTCCAGATAGTAAAAAGGGGAGATTTAAGACTACTTCTCAGTAGCATTGTGCCAAGAATGAACGAATTGGTCAAAAAACACCAAGCTCATCCATCTCACTAAAAGGATAAAAGGTAAGTTCTAATTATTTATAATTATATTAACTTTAAAATATTGTGTTACAGGTAATGAAATGTGTGTAGGTTCAATTTAACATAAATGGGGCGTTGTTGAAAAATCTCTTGTCCAAAGGGGCGTTAGTCCAGAAGAGTTTGGGAAATACCGCCTTAAAGTCATCAAAGCCGTCAAAGCAAAGATCAACCAAAAACCAAGAAGACCAATGAGGAACATGGCTAAAGACATGGATACGAGTGAAAAAACGATGAGAAACATCGTCAAAAAGACTTGAGCCTATTACCATTCAAGATACAAACTCGCTAACAACTGATAGACCTCTAAACGGAGAAAAGGCTATCCAAAGCGAAGAATCTTCTAAACAAGTTGAAGGACAGAACGGGCACAGATGAGATCGTTTTCTCAGATGAGAAATTGTTCGCTGTTGAGGCTAAGTTCAACCGCCAGATTGACAGAGTTTTGGCAAAATCTTCTGCAGACATTAGGGATTCCTCACGAATTGTTTTCAGGCATCAAAAACTTTCCTCGGTCATGATGTGGGCTGGAATCTCCAAAAATAGGAAGTATTTTCTTATGTTCGTTGAACAGAGGCAAAAGTGAATACGAATTCGTATATCAAAGGAATTTTGACTCATGCGCTTGAGGAAACTAAAAGGCATTTCAGGGATAAGCCATTTACCTTCCAGCAGAACGCTGCGCCAGCCCACACCTCAAACAAAACCCAAAAGTGGTGTCAGGGTCATTTCCCAAGTTTTATCGAACAAAAAATTGTGGCCTCCTTCCTCGACTGATCTGAATCCTCTGAACTTGTGTGTTTGGAGAATAATGGAGTCTGAAACCTGTGATTTCTCCCACACATCAGTTGAAGCCCTGAAACGGTCATTATTGAACGCATGGGAGAATATTCCCCAATAAAAACTCTGTAATGCAGCAGAGGGTTTCCGATCCAGACTTTCGTGCCAGAGAGGGAGGGGGGTTCACATCTTCCCAAAATGTTGAGGAATACCCTTATTAAATATTTCAGTCAATTTTTCTCTTTTTCATGCCTAAATGAATGAACCCTACCATTTTTTATGAGTACAAGGACTTTGTTTGCACTAGTATGCCATTTTCCCGATGTGGTTTACCCCTTTTTGGTGCTAATGTTTGTTTAATAGGAAATTATGTTCCGATGCATATGTAGTAATAGCCCGTTATTTGAGCTGCACCCTTGATGCTGATCTTGATATTACAGTTCAGTTCAGCAGCCAGTATGTTAGTTGAGTTTTCAACGGCTATTATTGTGTTTAAACAGCATTTTAGTACCTGCATATTGAAAAAATGGCCATGCGTATCGATTCTGCTGCCAGTATTATTGCAATTGGTCTTGTAGCAAATGTGCTATTATCTGCTGCCACTAGTGTTTATTTAAATTAGTATTGTACTTTTAATCTTATCATAATTACGTCCTTTAATATGAATAGTATTCTTGTTCTCAGATCACGGCTTCAATAAAATCAACTTCCGACAACCTCGTCATTTATCCCACGGGACTAACTACATGTAGTCCCGGACTAATTAAAATCAAGTGATAACTTTAACAATGAAGTAAATAATTATTTAACTCATTCCGTATAATATTGGTTTAATAGTCGTGTTGTTAGCTTATTTTTGCAGTGCTGATTACTGATTACTTTATGTTGATTTAATATTCAAACATGTTTGTCATGATAGGCAGTGGTCAACTATTGCGTTGTCTACTCCCTGCATTTCATTTCTTAGTGCAATATTATTCAGGGGCAATATTCTAGCTATTTGTACCACTCATTGAAGTGCTCATCAAACCATTGGTCGTGCATTGCTGATTAGGCTCTTTCAATAAATAGTTACAACTTTACAGATGTAGTGGTTTCTCAAACAAGCGCAGTGTGGAAGTATTTCGAAAACGTTTCTAACGATATGCAAAATGTAATCCCTGTAACACAAACTATTCCCGAAAAGGTAGAGTAACAACATCATTACGTAACTACTTGAAATGATGAAATACTAAAATACTTTGAAAATCTTTGTATCCTATTGAGTCCAGGGCGCCAAGAAAAACAGAAGAAAGGTTTGTAAAGGAAAAAATGTTGTGCAGTCACAGGCACCGTCAAAAAGTAAGGAAATAAGCAAACACCAGACATTAGTGACCTGTTTTGAGAAAAGTAGATCATAAGACAAAAATAATGATAGAACAAAATAACTGGATGCTAAAATTGTTGAAATTAAAGTGCTTGATGACTTGCCCTTCAATCATGTGGAAGACAGTGGCGTTGAACGTCTGTGGAAGCACCGTCTCCGCAATAGGAATTTATAAAAAAGAACTTTTACAGAGACAAGGCCTATCATGAAATAATCTGTTGTCATAAATTAATGCAAGGCTTGATAAATTACAGCACAATGACCTGTTTGTCATAGCAACTTTTCTGGATCCGAGATACAAGAGAAATTCTGGGAAACACATGTACATCAAAGGTCTATTGAAAATTTAGGGCACATGTGAGAATAAATAAGACACCAAGATGGAGAGAAAGGATCTGAATGCTCAAAAAAGAAAGGAAAAATATTGAAGGCAGATGTAGTTAGTGGCATCAGAAGCCTTACAGATACAATGAGTGTCTGACTCTCTTCAGATAGTAATACTGAAGAACTTAACCGAACAGATATTTCCAAAGAAACTACTGCAAAGATTGATAAATATCAAAGAATGAAACGCATACAAATGTCAAAAGATATTCTCCTTTGATGGTGTACGAATGCTCAGTCGAATCCTTCCCTTGCTACACTTACCAGGACATACTTAGCCTGTCCCTCTGTCAGTGTAGCCAGCGACCGCCTATTTAGTGGAACTGGCTTCATCTATAATGAGAAGAGATCCAGGTTACATAGCTCCTGAGTGAGCCCAGATACTTTTGTTCGTAAAACAAAACTGGTCAATAGTAAGCTTCAAGTATTAACTGTAGGTAAGTAGCAGCCTTTTCCGAACGGGTGGTGGATGGGGAAAAAGGTTAGTGGGGTGCATTCGGGTTCGCCTCGTCCTGCATCCTGGTAACCCAGATGATGGTCACTCAATACTATTACTTTTAAATTTTGGATATTATGTAGTAACTTTTCATCTCATACTTTCATTTATGGGCTAACTAAATTAATGAACTATTTCATTCATTTGTTACATCCATTTAAGAAATTATTCCTTCTGGCATTATAACTATCTTAATTCATTATCTATGGTGAAAACTCATTTATCATAGCTCAATCTAAAAAAGACAGGACATCTGCATCAATATTCGCATTTGCATCCACATCCGCGGATGTTGAAATTCAAAACATCCATTCCCATTCTCATCTGCAGATGTTGAAAAATCCACAACCGGACTATCTTTAATAATCATATTTCAGAGTAAAAACAAGCTTGACCCCATTCTTTGATGATTTATTTACATCATCATAAGACTTTGTTTTCTTATTGATGCACCATTGCATTGTTAGAGCATTAAATTTTAGATGACTTTTTCAAATAATGTGGTATCATTAGCTTGACGATAATGATACATTCATATTTTCAAAAGACAAATAGAAGAAGAAATCGACCAAAAACACTTTTATATCCAAAAAGCCGCTATTACAAAGCTAAATAGCTATGGAGAATATCACATTATGAAGTGTATATAGAAAAAGGTTGAAATGATATATAATGGACTAGATAAAATACAAGTAACTTCATTTTACTAAGAAGTGATATAGATTTAGGAAACCAACACTTAAGAATATTCAGAAGCCTGGGGCAATAAATTCTTCAATATGAATTCAAAATTAAAGTATCATCAAAGACTACATACTTACGAACTGAATGACCACTTTTTATTGTGAGCGTTATTGCCCTAGGAAAAGTCGATATGTAGCCCTTTCCTAGTCTTGAAAGGGGATACAATTCTTGTAAGATACAACTTGTGATAGTGTTTGGCACAGCTAATATCGGTGGCTTCTTATGTAACCATGAGATAATTTTTTTCAAATATTTATTGCCATTTTTCAGATGCAGCAATCCATTCTCTAATTAATTTGGCCGGAAAATGAAAAACCTAAGCTTAGAATCAACTTTACTATTACTTAAATTTTTCAAGTTTGGTGACATAAATGTCATACTTCTGAAGAGGCTATGTTTAATGCTTGATGGTACAAAAAGCGTACCACTTTTAAAACTTGCGTTTCTGTGCTGCTCAGCAGGTCAAAATTTGTACCACCATCGTAAACGTAAGGGGATATTTTTATAAATCCATAAAGTATCAGATAAGGACAATAAATGAGAAAATGAAGTTAAATATGATTTGAATTGTTAGGATTGAAGGTACCAGTAGAGGTAAAGTAGAGTTAATGTGAATTGAAATTTGCAAGTTTTCACAACTGCTTATTATTACAAAACATTTACTAATATTATAACATGAACTTCATGATTATATTGCAAGTACATCTAAATACAGGCTAGAATGTTGCTAGCAGAACAGATGACTGACAAGTATAGGCAGCAAATAATGCAGAAATTACGTAAAATCATAAAAATTAAAACGAGTGTTTCCAGAAGACCTCAGAGGGTTTGTTCGGTAGACATAATGTCACATTGGGTTTACTTATCCCACCAATTTTTTTTCTGTTATAAGCTTTAAATGCTTGCAAAATGTTTGTCAATACATGTACCATAATTTCGACACAACACATACATCAACACTGCCAATTTTGTTCTCATATACTATTCCAAACTTGTAAAATATTTTTAGAGTAAATATTGATGCAAAAACGTTGTAGATCATTATTTCATTATTCTAAATGTCGTCTATGTAGAGAGAAAGTACAATTACAATAACAGAAGGCATGCAATGACTTAGAAAAGAAGACAACATTTGAAACCTTCATTACTCCTGAAATAGTAATATTTTCCAGAAAATTTTGAAATAAAACTGTATATGATTGAAAAATTTATCACATTATTCAGGTTACTTGAAAAATATGTTTAGTTTAATAATCGTTTGACTATCCTAATAATAATTAGGAGTCTAAAGTATATGTATGACTTCATAAAATTATCTTATACTATAAGCGTTATTTACTGCGCAGTAGTCAGCGATCGCATACAAGTGACAGATAATTACTACATACATACATACAAGTGACAGATAAAAATAATTACTGACTCCAAAACTAGCTTTTTGGTTTCACAGAAATAGAAATAATGTTACGTAAGTAGCAATGAACTATTCTTTACGGTACCGTATTGTGAATCATTCTAATCGATAAACAAACAAAACAAACAACTTTATTTCCAATCAAGTACACAGTACATAGACATTAGTACATTGGTTTTTTCAAATTCTTAAGGTTAACATTCTTAGAGTAAGGATGATGGTGAGCTCCATGCTACGATCCACGGATGTGTCCACGGGCGGGGTGTTGAGGGCTTACAGATACGTGCGAGCTCACGTCGTGGAACGAGAAACAGCTCGTATTCATGGCCGGTTTTCGAACCTGCAGTCTTTCTGCCCGAAGCAGAGACCTGATACCTAACACAGGCCGCAGACCACTCGACCACGGTGGCTGCTCACCATCATGAAAATTTAGGGCATATATAAGAATTAAGGGCATATATAAGAAACCGATGGTGTCTTAAGTGAATGACTTTTTTAGCTTGTGACAACTCAGAAAGTGTTCACCATTTGTTTACTACTTTAAGACTCAACGTGACGTGTCATGTTTGTTTTGAAATTCTTTAGAGGCTCATTTCTTTTCATCTGTGTAGGCAGTTTATTCCAAATCAATGCACCAGGGATTGATGAAGCTCTTTTGCAACCACAGTGGTCGAATGGCTGGCATTCCTGCTTCCGATATGGAAAACTCGGGTTCAATTCCCGTAACCATTTTGGCCTGTTTTTGACTGATTGTTATCGACGGACAAAAAACACATCCAGCATGCTGCGATGCTGGATACCCAGAAAAAGACTAGACCTTCATCAAGCTCATTGACGCTTTCCTCTACTCCAAGTTGCAGTACAAAGGACAGAAATAGACGATTCGAACAATATCACTACTCTTAAAATGTTAAAATTAAGAATTTAAATCCAATGTGTCTGCATTGTACACTTGAATGGGAATAAAATTTATTTCTCTCTTTCTTTGCCGAGTATTGGATGAGCAGAAGCTCGCTACATCATGTTTTTGATTTGATTTTTACCCCCGGCAGTGGGTGTGTCGTGCTGCGATGAAAATTATAGCTATTTTAAGCATTATTTTTAGAACAAAAAGTTGAGGTACACTTCACGTCATTAGTGATTATAAATTCAAATTTAAATTGCAATCGCACATTTGAATTGTAACATTCTTCAAAACATAACAGTACATGATGAGCTAGTGTGTTCTGTTGCGGAATTCTTTTCTTACCGTCATCCATCCGAAGAAGGCAAACTCTAATCTTTCGTCTCTTCTAGGATTTCACTATATGCGCAAGAGTAGCTATCACCCTCAGTCAAACGCAGAGCTCCAACATTGAATAATGTTCAGTCATGCACGTTAGTTCTAATAATCGGCATATCCGACATACGATGAACGATATACCTATTGAAGGAATAGAGCAACGAAGAGATCTTGGTATCATTATCACTGAAAATCTCAGGTATGACAAACAAGAGCAAAAAAGCATCAGAAATGCGAGTAGAGTCCTCAGTTTCTTTTCAAGAAACTTTGTATACAAGTCAAAAAAATATCATCTTACCGCTCTAAAAAGCATTAGCGCAACCACATCTAGAATATGCAGTGTAACTGTGGTTGTTTGTTCTGCGAAGAGACACTAACAAAGAGGACAAAAATCAGCGTAAAGCAACGAACATGATTCCTGAACTCCGTAATCTCAGCTACGAAAGGCGTCTCCAACAGCTCGAGTTCATCTCCCTAGGACGAAGAAAACTGCGAGGACGACTCCTCGAGACCTATTAATATTTCAATGGCATCAGCGAAACTACGCTAGAAGGACTTTTTGACAGAGACGATAACGTACGAACTAGAAATCACGGCCACAAAATAATAATAAGAACCTTCACAACATCCCAGGCTTCAAACTTCTTTCCAGTCAAGATTATCAAAACCTGGAATCAGCGACCCAAAAATACCATTTCTGCTGGCACTATGAACACGTTCAAGAATCGTTTCGATAAATTTTGGAAAAGGGACCACCCAATTCTGTAAAGTACTAATTCCATACCATTCTTAACTCTGGACCTTTGTAAGTCTGTTTGCAGTATTTTTACGTGACTAAATTGCTTGTAAGGGATAAGGTGTGCCCACGTTATTGAAATATCTATGTATAATTAAGGTACATGTGCGTGACTGATGCCTTCACATTGGGCGACATGGGACTTAAATGGCAACCCAAGAATAGACCAAACGGCTTGTTTCTGTAGCCATTTTCTATTCCATTCGAATATATTTAAGCAATAATGTTCAATTACTATCAAGTAATGGATTTTTTTCCTCAGTGTAGATACGAAGCAATTATAAATGAAAAAAATTTTTTTACAATGAGACTTAAAATGATTTATCCGAGATATTATTTTACGACGAGAAAACAATTCCTTACACCTTATTTCGAAGGTTAAGCAAATAACAGGGAAAAGAGGCACCAGATCTTCATTTTTGTCACCAGGTAACCACTAATTTTAATGTGAACTGCCTCCGTAGTTCTTTTTCAAATCATAAATTTATTTTTGAGTAAAAATGTCAAAAGAAAAATCAGTTACAAAAATTAAGCAATTCGTATAATTATTCGTGCGTAATATGAGGATTAGTATGAAAAATGACTAGATATTGTAATAAACTAACAATGATACAAACAGATGAAAAGTATCTTTTTGATGTCGATGAAGAAAATCCATAAGCCTTCTCGAGCACATTCTTCAACGGTCCTCTGGAAAGTTGGTAGTTGTAATTTAATTAGGTCAACCGTTTCATTCTTTTTGTGCTCAACGGCTAGTTTCATATTGTTCTCACATTACCTCAGAGTTCACGATACTTATATTGTTATAGCTTTGATAATAAAATCCTATTTAAAAGCACTATGATTATTATCAGACAAATGAGGTAAATCAACTTCTTACATCATTTTAAGGCAGTTAGCGTATTCTTGCAGAATTTGCAATATTACAGATTAGCCAAGGCAGGCTGTACAAGAAATAAATGATTACAGAAATGCATAAGGTGAGGAGATAAATTCACATCCTTTAACGTTTATTTGTAATAAGTAACATTATATATGACACTTAAATATGACGGGAGACTGAAACCCATCAAATTCAAAATTTCGCAATGAAACTTCGTAACATCATATCCAAATGTCTAAGTTACTTGTGCTTGAATTTCACAGATGTTTTCAGTGGCAAAGACAAACTAATGAAAGTGAATCTTTACCTCGTTTTCTCAAACAAGACAGCGTAGGAGCGAAGAACTTAACAAAACTCTATGTGATTTAGGATTAGTTTCCAAGCTTTCAATATTCGACAACAATCAGATTTACAATAATTATTTATCTTACTTGACACCTCGAAAAATGCTACCAACAAATTTTGTTTCACCTGAATAAATGCACTAATCGGTCATGAAGGAACTTTAAACTGCAAATATTTAGTTTAGGATATCGAGACGATTAGTTCGAACTATTTTACAAATTACTTCTCAAGTTTTACAAAATAATTTTATTCAAATCATATAGGCTTATGAATTTAAACGACGGAAAAGTTTCATTTTCGTTTATAACATTGGTCAACAATAATTTGCAAATGTTTATTAAGGATAGTTGTCCGCTGAGATTGAATATCACATTTGAAATTTGAAGTTAGCCACAGTTTTAAAATATGTTGTTATCACAAAGTTATTTATTATCGGATACAGTTCATAATGACAGGGACAATTTTTATCATATTTCTAATGGTTAGTCAATACTTTTTTCTGTACTACGATGATTGTTTAGGATGAGCAGCAAATTATGACAACATCGACGTAATTGCCTTTTATGGCCAAGAGGAGAGCGTGTGTGTGCTCGAGGAGAGCGGAAGCGCCAGATGTTTGTTCCGCGGAATGAGCTCTTATGGCTGTATGGGTTATGGTACGGCGTCGAATTTCACGGTATCGTGGCACAGCTGTTTGCATTGAGAAGCGTGCGGTCGTCAGTCGTGTTGTCTTTCAGTTATGGATCACGGAAAGAGCGCATAAGTTCGGATTGCAAGACTGTACCTGAATCAGAAGTAAAAACTCTTGTTGTTTCCTGTCTTAAAACTATTTGCGCAGTAATAGCAAAGATGAAATCAAAGAATGTATATTTAATGACCAAAAGGTTCGTTTACTGGACAAAAATCAGGAACTTTTATAAAACCCATACGAAACATGTGTGACGAGTGTTCAACGTACTACCAGCTGGTAAGGACACCTGCTATCAAGTGAACCAGCTCAAGATATAAGGAGCCGTAGTTGTCCATTGAACATTTACAAATACAAAATTAGTTAAACGAATCACCACACTCAAAATAGACAACTTAACATACACTAAATTCTCCCATACGTAAGTTATGATTCATCTATTTTCCCTAGGTCAGCTTCTTATCTTAATCGAGACAGGTTGTTGACTTGATCATTCCATAATTTTAAATTGTTCACATGCACGGTTACTTCTACTGTATATTGTTTTCAGCAGTTAGGACATAATTCAAGTCAAATAGACTTTGCTTAACAACAAATGGACCTTGACAAATGAGTGACAGTTTATGATGAAGACCCTTTTTCGTAAGAGTTTTTCTCCAATGCACTATATATCCTGATTCAACATGAAATTTAATAGACTTCAATTTTATCAGAATTTGATTATTTAAGGAGAATGACAGGACTGCGATACTCACTAGTATTAGGCCTAATGATGTAATTTCAAGGTAATTATTTATTCCATGTTCATCTTTCTGCCTGAGATGCATAGGTAAGCGATAAGATGTAAATTCACGAGTACATACATTATTTACGACAGATATATAATGTTTGACCAAATCAGTCTTAGCTAATCCAGAAAATGAGGATGCATTAGAATCAGAGAGCGATCCTTTCTTCTCCATTCTTGCTTTGGTTGCAGTCGTCGGACACTACAATCTCAGGAAGTCCCTGTCAGGACCATGACGTCATCAAGAAATTCAACGTTGCTCAGTCATTGAAATTGTTTTAAACATGCAAGCCTATTATGTAGAGGAATCTTACATTTGCTACTAGCGTCAATGAAACGATCTTTCTGGTAAATCATTGTGTTGATATGATAGTTTCAAATAAATCGGCTCCGAGATAACACTTGTTGACATTCGCAAAGTAGAAGTTTCATTCAGTCAGAAAACTTTCTTTGTCGTTTTAACAGGTCATCCTGGCGTGTTCGTTGATTTCCGAGAACTACCATCACCTAATTTCAATAGTATTAACAAATCAGAATTTGTACTGAAGCAGGATTAAGGCAATACACTTACACCAGCCCCAGTATCCAACAGCATCTCTTCAATGGTGTCACCGACATACCCACCAGCAAAATATTTCACATTACATATGTCCACTTTATTTCATATTAAAATCAATTTTCTTCTCAAGGTATCTTTTATTTTTAAAACAGTCGCGAGCAAGATGACCACTCCTATTGCAAAAATGACAAGCACAATCAAAGCTCTAACCTAAGTTTTTCAAGATAACTCGATGACTCCAACTTAGGTTTCTTTGAACGTGATCAAACGCAGGATGAAACACTGTAATATTCCAACACCGACAAGTAATAACCGCCTTTTGTTACCTCTTCCTCCATGTCAACGAATATATCCAAAATAATTTTAGACGCAGAGGAGATGGGAACTTCCCACAATCTCTACGACAGACTCCAAACCAGTTCCTCTGACTTATCAGGGCCAATTGTTGAAACCATGATCAGAATGTTGACTATCAGCGAGAATCGACGATTTAGTGTGTTCACGAAGCCGGAAGATTTTGCAGCTGTGTCAGAATTATAATCTAAATATGTTCTGGCAGGCCTAATAAGAACGCTAAAATACATGTAAGGTTGATTAACTCACGCTTTCGTCTCACAACATTGTACATATTTCGGATGATTCACTCGCACTCCTTATCTATCAACTCAGTTCAGATTTGGAGACTCAGTTTGCAACAAACAGAACCACCAGAGCCTTAATTCAAGGCGACCTCTTCGATATCTTAGTGGACACTACGCTGGATCACATGCAAGTGGCTCAAAATGCAACCCCATGCTATGTTGGCATGTTGCATCACGAGAAGAGTCTACAGACTGACGATGAACAGACAACTTTCAAATACTACTATCAAGCAGGAGTCAAAGACCATATACAGAATGTTGCAGACCTATTATCATGTACAGCTATGCTAACATTATGCCATCTGGCTAAATTGACGCCAAAGCCAAAATGGTCGATTTGATGAGCATCCATCTGGCTGAATCACCAATCTCCCATGAAAGTGCAGAAGATGTAGACGTTATTTTCTCTCATCTAAAGTGAAAAAACTATTTCTCACTGGTTAGTTGCAGAGTTTACACGGAGAAACAAGTCTGTATTCGAAAAGTACTTGAGGGAAACCATGGCTCACTTCATTAAAACAATCCTAGACCACGTGGCAAGTACTAACAAGATCATTGAGACAATCGAGGATGCAGATGAGCGAAGAATGAAAATTCCGACTTTTAACCAATAGCAACAAGTGGAACAAGAGATGAACAACTTGACGATAATCCACCACTCTACTGGACTACTGGATGCATTACACGAGACGCAGACGTACAAACCTGTGATTTGATTTTTACTACTACTGCAGCCCAATGGTTAGCGATCTGCACTTTTATTGCCAGGTAGTACTTTTATTGCCAGGTCCACACATAGTACTCAAATTTTCACTGCTTGTGACGTAAGGAGCGAGTAAGCTGACAGACTTGACTAAAACTGACTACTTTCTCGAGCTTCTAGAACACCGTAACATATTACCACGAGCCTCTACCTAAAGTCACAAGATGGAGGGATACTATCATCGGGAGCTTGATTTCTTTTCCTAAGGTGTAAGAATTAGGAACTTGAAAACCATTGTATGTTTCATACATATCTGAATGGAATAAAGTTTGTTCTCTGAAGGTTTTCGTTAAAAAAGGTTTCAGGTTTCTGTTCACTTGAAGTGATTTTAACTGTCATGCTTTAATATAAAAAAACAGTATTAAGAACTTTTTCTATCTTCGCTGCATTTGTGGTCAGTATCAACTTCAGATGATCTGAAGGCAAACAATGCACAGAGATGTCTCTTATCAGCAGTTGTTTTTTTTCCGGCAGCAAACTTTGCATGCACTTTCTCCATTAAATACCCAATACCTTCCCTATATTGCGTCACAGATTCATTATTCTGATGAGTGATGTTTCACACTGATGACAGTTTGCTCCAACACACCGGCTCCCTCTCTCTGACTGAAGCTTTCTTGATAAATACAAACAAAGCAAGTGTTGCATTGCCAAATCCATCCAGAGCTCTACATCCAATTTCCAGGAGTGAAGAAAGCATTACAGCTTTCTTAGCGTCATTCCGTTCATTTACAGTTGATGCTCGTTGAAAACAAAGAATGAAATCATTAAATGAGTCGTCCACTTTCTTCAAAACAGGTGAAACAATTACGGCGTTGCCACCAACAGGCATCTTGCCTGAAGTCAAGCAATTGTCGAATAGCTCAGTCACGCAGAACTTTAATCAATCAAAACAGACAAATTATTACACAATCTGAGAAATAGAGAAGACACCTCAGAACTTTATGGCTCACTTTTGGTGCCACCAGCTGTACTGTAATGGTAAGTATGAAATCAAAGGAAGATCATATTACAAAATTTGCTGAGCAATAATTAGAAACGAACATAGAATACTTGCGTAGCGATTGCGAGTGTTCAATCGGCGCCAGTGCTGATACCGGCCATTACGTCGGTGAGCTAAGATATGAAGAGCCAAAGTGGTACATTGAACAATAACAAAAAATACATTAAACAAACAAGTCACCACATTGAAAACCGAGAACCGTACATACACTACAAACTTGATTAAACTACACTTTTTTTTTAATTTATGTGTTTTTCCCTTACGGCTGAAAGCACTGAAAGGAAAATTTTGTGTCACTGTCAAGCAATAGTGTAAGAATTGTTGTACACTTTTTACCATGGTATGATTTTACCGTTCATGAAATACTTTGGTGAAATGATGTCACTACTTACTGCATTACTATCAGGCAAAAAGGGATCTAGAAGTGAGTTTAAAAAATGGACTTTAATTAAGGAAAATGTTACATTCCAGACACTTGAAGCCCATTGAGAGGTTTTCTGTTCCTACTTCGCCAAGAAATTTTGTTGTATCTGCACTGTCTCAAATTTTGTTGCACTATTTGTAAGTTGTTCACAAATTGCAGGTCCAACGCAAATACTTTCCTTCATTGCTGCTTCACTTAATTTGGAAAATTTTTATATGAAGTAACATTCATCTTCCTGCTCTATCCAAAGGTCTCACATAGTATTTCATTAGCCCCTTTTTTACACTCAAGGGTAGTAATGAAATCATATTACACTCAAGGGGATGATGCTACACATCTTTTTGCCTGGATCTAATATCGAACGAAACAGCCAATCTCTATAGATCTAATAGGAATTAATAGCGCCCCTATCCCATTCATATACGAAACACTAGTGAATAGTAAACTTACCTTGCAAACCCAGTGCCAAAGCAACAATCCTCGTTTCACCACAATTTCATGTTGGTCATAATTATACTTCTTAACAAGTTTCTGATATTGTCACATGTTCTACCATACATGCTGCAGAAACAGATACAATTCATGATTTAACATTTCTTTATGCAACAGAATAGCTTTAAACTAGTCTTTCATGAATCTATAGAAAATCGCCAGTCCTATGAATCATGCTCATGTTTAGTACATCTATTAAACCCTTGGCATTGTATCAGGCTACAGCACGATATTCCCTCACAATGAATGTTATGATTTTTTTTCACGTATAGGAAATTAGGAAGCTGTACCTTCTCCAAAAATATTCCACTGCTGTAATTGTGAGCATAACAGTTCTGCTTTTTTTTGGGGAAAGCAAAGAATAAAGCATAGGCTTTATTTCATGATCAGTAAATCAGCTGAAACTGATCTTTATGCAGATCAGCGTCAGGTATGAGATGTGGTTCAGCTGAAGATATTATCATAGGTTAAAACCTGGATCACTTGACGTTGATGGCTTTTGACTGAAATCCTCGTCCAATTCGATGGAGACAGATGTTGGTGACAGATTTCCTTCTCAATTGCTGAGGGCTTCAGTGGCCTAAAGCGTACATAATGAAGCATGCTTATGCTTAGTAATATTACTATTTCTTGAAAAGTAGAGCCAATAAACTATTTCAACCACCAGTTTCACTAACAGCGAAAATTAATTATTGTACATTAACATCATATATTTTAGAACCATTTTAACTATCGGCCAGACTAATTTTTTGTTTAGCTCTGATATTTTTGGCAGCAGTTTGTTATCATTATAGAAGCAAATGGGTTTATGTCAAACTATGAAAGTGGGCGTAGCTTGTTCCAGGTTTATGAGTTGCCGTGTTCGAAGTACAAAAAGTCCTGAAACAAAAAAAATTAGAATTTTTAACATTAAAAACACAGAAATATTAGTTAGTGTTTTAGAACAACCAATTCTTAAAAAAATTAATTTGCCTGAATCAGCTTCACGGTGAACAATTGCAAATATAAAGTCAACTATAAAAAGAAATAAAGATGAACCTCCTATTCTGCAATACAGGGTGTTCAATAATTATTGTTACAATTAAACGTTAAGTCCACTATTTGAACTAGCATTTCATTTTGTGTACCATTTTTATGACTCAACGAAGTTATATGTCTCCCAGGTATATTAGTTATAATGATGGATAAAGATTTCGACGTATAAATAGCTATTTCCAAGTTGCCTGCAACGGAAAATCTCCAACGAATATTACTGAAACCCTAAACGTTAGCAGAATGTTCGTCTCTAAAGAGTCTGGATAACTGAACCATAGGCTTGGACGAGGCCGTCCTCGAACTGCCTGAAACTTGTAAAATAAATCAAAGAAAATCTTATAAAAAACATAAAGAGATCCTTCAAATATCTGGCAAAAACGAAAATGTATATGTGAGACCATGTTTACCATTGTCCACAAAAACTTGAACACGTCTCCTTACAAACGTCCAAAAAACGCTGTATAATAAACGAGAACTGTAGAACTGTGTATTACAAGACGACAATCGATCCTTTTTTTCATACGTATGTACAGTATATGTGAAGACATGCTACTGAACCTAGCGTTCAATAACAAAAAGAAATTTGATGTTCAGCAGAAATTTAACTAACAAAATGATCGATTTCGGTTTGGGACTGGTAAGATTGATACCTTGGTTGTCAATACTGGGAGTCCCTCACTCGAAGACGAGAAACAGCGTCAGGGATGATTTGGGCCTCGATTATCGAAACCGGAACAAGTTCATTGGTTTTTGTAGAATAGTGCTTAAAATTAACAAAGAAAATTGCTGTAAAGACATTCTTGCACAGTCCTTGTTGCCCTGGACTAAAAATTATTTAATAAAAACGTCAATGGTCATTTCAGCAAGACTCGGCACCATTACGCAGAGCTAAGAGAACACATGAGCAGTTGGCACCCAATGTTCTCCGCTTCATTTCGAAGGAGGAATAGCCTCCTTTTTCACCTGACCTGATTCCTCTCGATTATGCCATTTAGTTCATAGTAGAAAGCAAGGTTTCAGCCGCATAAATTCAGGGGCTCTAAAGTTCAAATTCGAAAAGGAAATGGTGCAAACCCTTCAAAAATTAATTTGGGTTTCGTGTAAGTCATTCTCTAAGCATCTCCAGCTGGTTTTCGACGCAGATGGAGGGCATATTGCTTTAAATGTGTTAATTTCCAATTATTGCGTATATGACTATTCTATTTTTTTTGCATTTGTGTACATTTGTTTGACTAAAAAACATGGTCGCTAAAAGTTGTAACGTTCATTATTGAACGCCCTGTAGATATTCGCCAAGAAATAGTAACACCTAAAAACACACTACCAATTATGGTTACCATTTTTATTTCTTGTGCGCATCTATACTGTCAAAATGTTCTTGATGATAATTCTTCATAAAAAAAGGAGATTCATCGCATTGTTATGTAAAATCATATTAGAACATGAAACATGAAAAATTTTTTGATACTGACTTCAAACACACAGGTGATACAAGAAAAAAGATATAATTGATCTGATACTGATACTGATACTGTGATCTCGGGAGAAACAATGTCCATTTGAATACATAACCGTAAAATTTTAAGCTTTTTAGGATAAATTTGTTCACTTTTGACATTCAATAAAAACTAGTTTCCATCCCAAGAATGGGTGATGCTCAATTTTAATTTTACTTTATTGCTCAAAAAATACCAATTAAGTCATTTTTACAGTATTTGCCGGATTAGGTCTTAGGATTATATGCTATGAGTCACAGCTCCACACATGACTTGCTTATTAAGAATCTTGCTAGATAGTATTTTTCAAGTGTTAGGCTTTATGAAAGTATTTTTTGCCTCATATTTGAGATTCTAGAATTAAACTATGTACTTAATCATCTTAAACCCTGTTCAATGATACATTAAAATTATATTATATTTCCAGTAACGGTCATTGACTTTTGAATTTTAAGAATGCAAACGATAATCGGCCTTACAATGAGGAAGAGTGCCCCAAGAAGCGAAGCTTTAACTTTCGCGTCCAAATCCATAGGGAAGTTGACGCCGAAATAGTCAGCATCAGTGAACGATTCCTTCAGTATGCCCCCCCATTTCTTCGAAATCTTTCCAACTTGAGTGTTTCCTTCGCTTGAGAGTACCTTTTAAAAAAGAAAACTCAACAATAAGAGATATTCTCACGTTCTATTCCAAGTATGCCAAAGCTATGAAAAACATCAAAGAAAAACTTATCGATGCAATGAATTTTTAAATAACTAAGAAAACAGTGAACAATAGGTATGAAAGTGTTTTTAAAGAAGAACGATCTCACCAGGAAATAAAATTTTCTTAAATGAAAGAATTCTTTCATGTAATGGTGAAGGCGCAGTTAATATCTAAAGAAACATTTTCCTAACAATTAATAAAGCACAGTTTGTAAGAAAAGAAACTGAGTGACAACAAACGTATTTAATATGAATAACAAAAAGAGAGAACGTAATTGTGATCAATAACACTGAAATATTCAAACTACTTGTTCATTTTTCAGTTAAATGGTGAATTTGTGAACTAGAAACAGAAAATTATATATATATTTTCGTTTGTATTTCTCATACACTCGTACATTCGCAGGAAAAACGATAGAAATGTTTTGCATTTTGACTCAATAGAGATTAAAATCGAGCACATCAAGTTATACTCTAAATGAAATCATAGGTAATATCTAACTTCTTCACAATAAGGAAAAAATCACAGCGAGGAAAAAATTAAGCAAATTCACCACCAACTAAATCAAAATATTCCTTGCCATACTCCAATTGACCCTTATGTAATTTAGATGCTTAAATTATAATGCTACATTATTTAAATTATGATGTATTATGATGAACAGAAATGGAAATGATCGTATGTCATACATGAACATTTCAACAGGTTCTTCACGAACAGTTAACATTTTTGTGAGTAGTAATTATCGAAGAATGATGTAAAAATTTACCTGCTGGCTGACATTAACTAGCGGTGGTAGACTAGGTAAAAATAAATAGAATAATAATAATATACTGTAATGATGTTGAGAACAGCTGAATGATAGTCTAATATCACTAGTATATGAAATTTTCCTTTATTTTCTCTTGATAAAGCCTCTAAAAGGTTAGCACTTTGAATTCTTGCAACTTCCAATTTTGGTACGTATGCGTTTGTTTTTTACCTTTTATGTAGTTGGAGTATTTATTGAGAAGTATCCAATAACTCTATTATTGAGATTTAGTTGTTGTACCCGTCATAATGCCCAGAGCCAAATGAAATCAGAAAACATACACTAAGCTTTAAACAATTACCCTCGCTACTATAGAAACAAAAGGAGTACATTTAAAGAAATAAAAGTGAAAAAGGTAGATTTCGCACCACAATTTCTCCCGAGACAAATGTGTTCAGACGATACAAAAATGAATTTATCTATAAACCTATTAGCAGTTATTCTGATTCAACACTGTCAAAATGTGTCATGTAAGGGAACACCCTTTCAGTTGTCTACTTTCCCTTCTTCCACTATTGTGCGACTTCTCTGACTATGTACCCACCGAACGCTAAACCAGAGATGGGCACAAGCACACTATTGATAGCGGCGGCTAGTAACACCCCTACTTTTTAATAGCAGTAGTGGTGGCAGGTTTTGTAAGAATTGGCAATTTCAATAGCGGTGCTATTCGTTTATTGTTGTCATTGCTAGTCTCAATTGCTGTTTTCGAATTAAGTCAATTTAAATAATACTAACGCAAACTATGCAAGACATTTAACACAGTACAAATATGAAAGTGAAGTCATCGCTTTCAAGGCAATGTCTGTTACAACATCTAAAAATAAATCTGTTGTCAGTTACGGAGAAGGGCGTTTTACATCTTCAAATATTATCATTTTTGAGACTTTTATGCATCCGGGACTGTGTCTTTCCCTTTCACAAATTTTCATATCCGCTTCTGGGAAAGAGTGTTATCCCTTGCGATGCTGCATCATTTACTGCTTCTGAAACAGTTTCTTTCCTTTGACGGAATTGAGCTCCTAACCACCTGTGACACCACTACCTGCAGAGGTGTAAAATAATGTTTTACTTTTTTTAAGTCTCAAATGTTATAGTTTTGTCCCTTCCGAGTAATTCTTTTCTAAAACCTTATGTATTTTTAATCATTGTTACTACGGTTTTAGAAACATCCAGTTCTTTATACTTCACTTCTTTACAGACTAGGAATTTATTTCAGTAATTACATTTTTTTGGGGCTAACATTTAATGACGAATTTACCGATTTACCGATTTTCCAAGTCACTTCTCATGTTGTTCTTTTGGTATTATAAAAACTCGGCTTGAAAATATGTAACTAGATATACGATATACATCTCAGTCGCTGTACGCATGATCTTATTCATCATCAGTTGTATTTCCGTTTAATAAAATGAGTCCACGTGAAGTAAATGTGAGTTTGAATTTCTGAAATATTCTTCAACATACAGGTAATCTGTATCTCTCCCGGTCAGAGAGCAATGTTTTTAATGCTAGTTTCACTCAAAATTTTCCCTCTCTTTGACATTGATTAAACTAAAAAGTCTACGTTTAGAATTAATTAAACGAGAAAATACTTCAAATGCAGCGAGTGATTAATTCTAAAATTAAACACATCACGTTTCAATCAATGTACTTTTTACCATGAATGTTGTTTAAAACTTAGGTGAATTAAAAACAGCATCTAATTTTTCGTTCATCACACTGGTCTTGTGTTGAAATTTAAGCATGCTCTACTTCCTGCAACCAAAATTCAATAATTCAATACTATAACTATTTGAAGACGTAAAATATTGTTCATTTGTATACGATTAATTTTGTAAATTTACAGAATTTAAGATTTTAGCGAACAATAAATTTCAAAATTCTGACTTCGAAGTTACATTAGCGTAGGTTCAGCATCATTAAAATTCTCTTACATTGATAAGATTATTATTGTTAAACGAATATTTAAAAAACGTATTAGTATCGAATTGAAAATTTGCTACGTCAACAGCTTTAATCATACAAATTAATTGGTTTATAAAACTGATTGTGCAATATATCTGATTGGGGCTGAAAAATATATCTTTTTTAATACTTACTGCAGATAAAATTTTTATTTTTATTTCAAGTTTTATGAACTATGAACTCGCATACCATTTTGGGGAAAAATATTTCAGGTTTTTCGAAAGAACCTTTCCAAACATATCAATGTAATGAGCCTGAATAATAGAATATTTTTGACACTTAACAATTGACCCAATATGAAGTCATGAAAGTTTCTAAGATCAAGAGCAAATGACTGCAATATACAGGCATTCTAAAAAATCTGAATGTATAACACAATAATACAATGATACAAGTTCATGCCATTATTGTTCCTTTGTTCTTGTGCATAGTGAAGATATGAATAGGTGCAACACATAGTAATGGTTGGGAGACAATTCATACGTGCAAGACAAATGCATCGGAGTGTTTACGGTTAGATACTTCTTCCAGCTGTTATAAAAGTAAAAACAAATAAAATTACTATACTCACTTCAAACTCAACATCTCCACATAAACTGCATTGACAAATCGGTCCCTCGATCTTGAGCACCGTACGTCCAGTTTCATCTTTCACTGCAAACTTAGGAGTGAGAATGCTCCACTCCTGTTCCAATCTTCCAATTGCAGTGCCTGGAGGACACTCAATGTCCATGGTCTGCGCATACAAGATATAATTTAAAACGGTTGTCACATTCCGTCGTTTGTCAAAGAAAAGAAATGGGGTCTTTCAATTCAGATGATAAGATTCTTCTAAAAGACGTATTTTCCAAGCACCATTTTGAAATCAAAAACAATATTTTATTGAGTTCCCCTATTTGTACATGAAAGCGCGGACCTTAATCTTTTTTATCACTATAATATTCACGAATATGAAAGCACTCATTGTATGGCGCAATGAGCTTCTGAATTAAATTTTCATGTAAATGCACCACCTGATTTTCTAACCACTACAGCATGGTTGTTTTAGCATCATCATCGTGTTTTCACTGACAGCCAAGAGGCTTAATTGAATGCAGGAACAAATGTCAATCACTAAACGCTAGGTTAGGGAACCAAAAAACAAAGACGCTAGGCAAAACGATTGGTTTTATGCAACTCAGATATCGTTTTTGTGACCCAGTGTGAACACAACTTCTGGTACTGTAAGTATTCTGCCACAATTTCATACTCAACACTTGATAAAGCTTCTTAGATGATAATGATGATAATGAGGATGAAATCATACAGCGTCTGTTTCCTTAAACCTTTTTATCAACTTTCTCCCGCACCAAGTCATAATTAATGATGGATGACAATCCCTTCCTTCTCCATCAGTCACAAGACTGTTTTACTATTTCAGCCGTCATATATTTTCGCTCACTTCACCAATCTACCAAAGAATTACGGCCAAATTATTGACGTGATTTTCAGCAGTATGAAGTATTTAAACACGTAGAAACAAACTCGAGCGAATACATTCGTTGGAGCATCTGCAGCTAGACAAATGACTAAGGTACTTCACACTCATGCGAGGAATGTTTCAAAATAGTATGATACTTACTAAAAAACAGGTCTCGTAGATGGTTTATTCTACTACAAGAGTAGAATAGAATATAATAAGGTAACGAGCCTTACATAAACATTTGGTCTATTCATGAAAACAACAATAATACAGCAAGAAAAGACGTTTGGTCTATTCGTGTATTGCTACCCAAGTTTCATGCCGTCTAAAGTAAAGGCATGAATTGCGTACACACAATCAATTACGCAAAGACGTTTCAGTTACGTACATGAACTTTACTCACGCACATTCATTTCAGTCAAACACATGTACAGCAATCCTGCACAGGCCTTATGAGTTAGGGATGTAGAATCTGTGCGTTACAATACTGGGGAGTCCCTTATCCAATATTTTTCGAAACAATTTTTGAATGTGTTCATAATGCCAGCAAAACCTATGTTTTCGGGTATCTGGCTAAAAGTTTAGATAATTTAACCGGAAAAAAGGGTATAGCTTGGAATATCTTAAAGTTTCTTATTATTATTAGTTTTTGATCGTCATTTCTGGTTTACACGTTATTGTTTCTGTCGAGAAGTCCTACCAGGGTGACATCATTAAAGTCACCGAGATACTTATAGGTCTCAATGAGTTGTCCTCATAGTCATTTTTGTTTTAGGGAAATGAGTTCAAGCTGCTGAAGAACGAGCTACAGACGAGATTGTGGAGTTCAGAAATTATTCTTCTTGCCTTACGCTGAATTTTATACACTTCGTTAACATCTCTTCGTAGGGCAAGAGAACACTGCGTGTTATAAATGTGGCCAGACTATCACCCTATAGAGCAGCAATATTATGTATTTTAACTTATATTCAAAGTTTCTTGCATTGAAACCAAGAACCCTGCTTTCGTTCCTAACTTTTCTTCCACTTGTTTATCATGTTTGAGATTTTCAGTAATAATTAAACCAAGATCTCTTTGTTGTTGTACTGCTTCAATAGGTATGTCTACCATCGTGTTTGGAAATACCGTTTTTTGCGTCAACGAGCATTGCTGAAGATTTATCGACATTGAAGCTCATTTGCCAAATTTGAGTCCATCATAGTAAACGATTGAGGTCTGATTAAATAGTTGCCCTATCTTTTTCTATGAGCTCTTTGTGACAGAGTTTCACAGCGTCGGCAAATCCATTGATTTTATTGATGATTCGTACGTCAAGGCCATTGATGTAGATGATAAAGAGGAGTGGGTCTAAAACACTCCCTAAGAATTAAATAAGAAAATGTAAACATATTAATATTAATGCAGATATTATTAAATGCCTGTTTTAATATTAAAATAGAACGCTGTGTCAAAAAAAACTTTTAACTAATGACTTCATACATTAATTTTGTTCCCTTTACTTTTACACTTCCTAATCTTCTCATACTACCCTTTTTTCTGAACATTTTAAAAAATTTCCCAAAATTTCAAACTTTTATCGAGTTAGAACAATTTTTCAATCAATTCCTTAAATAAGGAATCAATTAGTCAATTGTCTAGTCATTAAATATGTATACAGTTAGGGTAAAACTAAAATCAAAGTTCTAATGAATTACGAATAGAATAAATGATCCATATTGCGTTAAAACAATGTTTTTCCGAAGAGGAATACAGATATATTTATATTCCAAAATGAAAACAAAATTCAGAAAAAAAATTTATAACAATAATACAAATCAACTAGTCTGAAAAGTATTCAATACTTTTACGAAAAATGTTACTACCTGGTTTTCAATCAGCATTTTTTTAAGATATAAGATTTAATATTTTAGAATTTAAAACATTCATTTAGGATCATGTTTACATTCTAAGAACAACTAATCTACAATCTGACAGTCGTTTGACAAGTCTGCTGCGGTCTGCATTGCAAATTCATCAGTTAGCGAGTAAACATTATCCAAAAAACGTAGTGTAAATCTCTGAGATCGATAGTCAAAGCCCATACCGATCGTAAAGGCTATAGAGCCATAGCAAAGTAGTTTAAATGGATTTCAATACAGTTGGTAAATAATTAGGAAATGAATTGACACGCTCGCTGCCGCTTGCAATTCAGAGTCGTTGCCTATACAGGGTGGGGACTTCAAATTGTCGTCCTACCATATTCATGACATATTCCATTTTACTTTTCAGATTTTCTAAATATAATACATCATTGGAACGCTACAGAAATAAGCTAATTGTCAGTGTTGACTTTGAAACGATGGAGCAAACATACGCAGAGTTATATGAGATTTCGTTCACTGAGGCAGAAGTGAGATGCGCCGTGGTCACGGCCCTGGTTCACAACAAAGGGGAAGTGAACAACAGAACCATCGCCCACACCATCGGGATCGACATGAGAACCATCGAGCTTACTCGTAAAAAGTTTGAGGAGAGTAAGGATCCCCATGGAGTTATCACAAGGGCTCTAAAGTCTCTGGATGACTGCTGGAACTCGAGAAATGCAGATTTTGTCAAAAGGGTTGAGACCATGATCGACTACGACCCCTCCAAGTCCATGAGGTCTATGGCTGCTGAACTGGGGGTTGATAAACGAACAATTCAACGCTGTGTGGACAAGGATTTGCGCTGCAAAAGTTACAGAGTATAAAATGGCCAGCTTTTGACCCATGCGACCAAGGACAGAAGGCTGCTCAAGTCCACCAACCTCCTCAACAAGCTGAAGCCCCGAAGGAGTTCAGCATGTTGCAGTTCTTCTCTGAAAAGAATTTCTGCTAGGACCAGGCCTACAACAGGCAGAACCATCGATGGTTTGTTATGAGTCCCAAGGACGTGCCCAGAGTGAGAAAGCCCAAGTGCCCCACCACGGTCATGGTCTTTGGTGAGATCAGCTTCGACAGGGATGTGATACTGCCTCAGATCTTTGAGATGAGTCTCAGGGTCAATACTGAGATCTACCTGCAGGTCATGAAGACTGTGGTGTTGCCCTGGATGAAGCAGGTGGCCCGGGACAGACCCTGGGTGTGGCAGTAGGACAGTGCTCCTTACAATGTCTCCACTGCTCCCTTGCCTGGCTGGAGGAGCACTGCTATGACCTCGTAACTACGCACCAAGCACCTAGCAGCCTGGATTTGAACCCAATGGATAATTTCTTTTGGGGCATTTTGGAGAATTAAACTAACCGACGCCTTCATACCACCAAGACATCTCTCATCGCCTTCATCAAGAAGCACTGCACCTACATGGACAGGGAGATTATAGAGAAGGCCGGCGGGAGCTTCAGGACCAGGATCGAGCTCGTCATCGAGGCTGAGGGCCGCTAGGTCGAGTAGAATGTGTTCCGGGCATCAAATCCTTTATTGCATTTTTTTTAATAAATATCTTAAAAATTCCCTGTTTTATGTTCTTTTCATTGAAAAGCGAGCTACGGCGACAATTTGAAGTCCCCGCCCTGTATGTTGCCATGATTTTGTTACGGAAATGTATTTAAATTTCAATTTTCCATGTTTTTTTGGTTCTATCGAGGTTTTGTCGGTGGCACAAAAGTGCTAATGAATAAAATTACACTTCATTGAATGCGAAGCAATAAATGCCGCACATGTGCGTCAGCGTCATGCAGTATTATGTACACCAACTGAAGCACATATGCATCAAACGGCAGCAAACGTGTTAATTCTTATTTTACAGTGAACCCGCCCGTTGTGATGCCCCTAAAAAAATGTCCTCCCAGTTTATCAGAAATGCTGGCAAAATTATTTCTGAAAAGCCGCAAATTCCATGAATAGAGTTCCTAAAAGAATTTACAACAGTAGAAATGACCGTTTGCCGTTTCCTCTCCTCCTCCCATCCCTGTTTACTCGTGGGACCTGGGTGTGAGTGAGACGCGTGTACGTGACTGAAGAGCCTTTGTGTAAATAAGATGTCTTTTCATGTTTAACTGCAGATGCTATGGGGCTTAAGTAGCAACCCAAGAATAGATCCGTCAGCTCATTCTATTGAATTCCCTTTAGACCTCTTTCTATTTTTTATGGCATGGGTTTCCTTAAATTCATGGACAAAATATACCAATCAAACCTATTTACCATCCTTCGATACTCATTATTTAAAACTACTGCAAATTTAGAGCTTTTACCGTATTGCAACCGCGCATATTCAGTAACAGACTCATAACAATTTGTGTGATTTGTCAGTGTTCATTAAAATAATTAATTCATTTGTTGATCTGTTGTTCTGATCTAAAATCTACGCAGAGCAACAATAAAGAAGAGGCAAATGATTTTGACTAGATTGTATTCTTCAATAAAGTGAAAAGTAAATAAATTACGATAGGTCCGAATTTAAATTTTGCTGAAATTACACCAAGGGTATGTAATTTTTTGTATACAATATCTTAAAAATCTTATGTTAATAATGCTAACAATGGACTCCCACCTCTTTCTACGCACTGCAAATTATTTTTAACCCCATTCAAATAAACTAGATCCCGGGTCAATTTCCACCAGCATTTTAACCCGTTTTCTATCGAAGATACGTTGTTGATGCATTCGTTTTGTTTCGGTGTGGAATTGAAAGCAAAAGATTTTCCCATTTTATCAACTTTCATCTAAATACCAAGTTTACTATTCAAACTTTCCTCTTCAGATATTCTCACAAAAAGTCTAATTCCAAAATGACTGCCTGTGTTTACAGGAATTCTTTATACATACACTGCTGGTCAAAATGATAAGACCAGTTACGAAGTACTCAATTTGAATCATATTTTGAACAATTTGAAATAAAACTGTTGTGCACAGTTCTAATATAGGTTGGATAAATAATGGATAAGCAAACAAGTAGATCCCTTAACATTTTATCCCGGAAAAAGAACACAAATGAACCCTTAGCTAAATATAGCTGATCAAAATTAAAAGACCAAACAATAAATTTATGCACAGATTTATATAGAACGTTACAAACACATTATAATAACCAGTGTATTCTCCATTATTATTAATTACTTGAAAAATTCGCTTGGGCATGCTGGTTACAAGCTTTTGTACGAGGTTCACTGGGACTTTGTCCCAATAATCCAACACAACCTTACGAAGACCCTCTTTGGTCTCAAATTGCAATCCATCTTTATAAACTTCTTTAGCATCCATCCCCAAAGGTTTTCGATCGGGTTGAGATCTGGAGAACAATGTGGATGGTTCAAGAGTTGGATATTATTGGCATCAAAGAACTCTTTTGACTGGCGAGTGTTGTGGACTTCAGCATTTTCTTGTTGAAAAATTCCGTTTTCTCTACATATCCTAGGACACTCAGTGAGAATAGAAGGACGTTCAAGCCTGATGACGTATCCGGTATACGTTTGGCGACCTTCCACAAGCTGTAACTCAAGCGTTCCGTTGAAAAAGAAAGCTCCCTACACAATCAATGATCTTCCTCCGCTATGCCTGGTTAAATAAGTTTCATTTGGAACAGATTTGTCAAGCCAGTAGTGCTGAAACCTATCAGTACCATCGAGGTTAAACTTCTCATGAAAAAACAACTTTCTTACATTTTTCTATATCCCATGTTTGGTAATCTGCAGCAAATTGCATGCGGAAGGCTTCATGGCGAAGAAGAAAACGGGGCATCTGCAATCGTTTCAATTCATTAAAACCCATATTATTTAAATGTCATCGAATTGTGCGAGTACTACAGTCTACATCAGTATTTGCCTTTATTTGCCTTAAAGTTATGTTTGTGTTTTTCTCAACCTCCCTTCTTATGCGTCTTTCAAGAGCAGGAGTGATCTTGGGGAGAGTGGTCGATTTTTTCGTTTCATATTCAGTGGGATTTTTCAAGAAGTTTGTGACGACAGTTTTACTCTTATTTAGTTCACTTGCAATTGCTCTATGTGACATGCCACGTTTTTCGAGTTCCACAATTCTACCCCGTTCATAATCTGTTAAAACTTGTCCTCTAGCCGTGTAAAAATTAATCAAGAGTGTTATTAATTATCACGCACCTTCTTACCTCGTCAGCTGTTCTATGCAACTGTTTGATTTGTTTACATTTTGCCAAAGAAACCCGTATTTCAATCTTGGTCTTATAATTATGACCAGGCATAATGAGATGCTTTTCATTTCCTGACGAATAAAATGTTAGGTACAACATTTTCAGTAAATCTTTTCCATTAAAATTTTTTACACTCACCTTTGATACGTGTTAAGAGAAATTTTTCCGTCAAAGTAAATGCATGTACTCAAAATGCCAAGATCAGGTGTGGTCTTATCATTTTGGCCAGCAGTGTACAATATTTCAATGGTGCACATAATTATATGTATAGGATACATAAAATTCTGGGAAAACACATCATATTTGAGCCAAAATAAAATCCAACTCCTCTCCATAAAACAAGTATTCATTACATGTTTCAGAAAACTGTAAAATATGATTCAATATAGGTATGGACTCGGGATAAGCTACGTTTTGTAGAGCAGTCGCGCGGCTTACTGACCCTGCGTGTCGTGTGTTTCTAGTGGTGGTGAGTGGATGTGTTGTCGATTTTCCAAACGCACTACGTATACCTATACGAACTTGACTCTTATTGCTAAAAGTGTTTAGAGGAAACAACTCTCAAGTGACGAGATAGATGCTACTATAGCATCAAACAAGGTTGAAAAATTACGAAGACATATTGCAAGACATTTGGTTACATATCTAAGTAATGTGAATTCATGGGTTTCCTGCCATCATTAAAGTGTTTCTCTTTCTGGTACTCCAGTCTAAAAAAAATGTGGTGGACGCGTAGAAAAATTAATTTACGGACTGATAAATTACTGAAACGTACTCTGTCAATGAAACTAAGAATAAACGCAAAATAAATTTAGTCTGAATATCATAATTTGTTCAAAGATCCGTTAGAGCCCACAGTTTGACATCGGCTGCAAAAGGAGAGGCAAAGGACAAAATACGCAAGAAAAGAGTTAAGTTGTGTAAACAGCACATCAATTAGACTGTTGGAGATCGAAAAACAGTTCTCTTTGAAGATGAATTCAATTTAAAATTTTAGAAGTTGCTCAAGAATGGCGTGCACCGCAGACGTCACCTAAATAGGATGGATAAAAATAATGAAATTCCTTCTAGATGTGATGGTTTGGAGTTGTTTTAGCTCTTTTTATAGTTGAAGTTTATTTATTCTTTCTAAGAACTGAACTATGAATGACAACGATGTTCAAGCGTAATAATGAAAAAATTTCCACTGACACCGGCACCCAAGAAGTGTTCCAAAAATTGATCAAATTCTTACCAGAAAGTCTTGACAAGTCATCAAGAACAAAGGACATATGACGAAATACTGGTGTCAGTAGATTGATCCAGCTTTCTTTCACATAATTGTTTTTCTTTGTTTCTCTGATCGGTCACCCCCATTTGGACTTTCAGTGTGCTATCCTTCTGACCCGCAACCGGTAAGAGACTGAACAGTGCTGCATAGCAAGTAACCTTGAGACATTGAAGCTTAAATTTGTGATATTTGTTTACTCTTAATTAAAGAAAGAATTTTTTCCTCGTAAACCCTTCCTCTTCAGCAGCCCTTTATACCAGCCAGTTCAGCACAAGGCCGTTAAAACAGGAACCTATGTAGGTGGCTGTAATTTAGAAAAATTTAGGTAGTCATCATCAGAGGTGGATAAATTTGTATGATCATAGAAAAATAAACTCATCTAAGACGTTTAGTCCCGCGCCTTCGTAGCCGGCTGATAATAGTTTTCGTTTCAACCGAATCTGACTGTTTTGTAGCTAACAAGTCGTATGGATATCGTATAGCATTGTATTTTTTTGTTAATTGTAAATTATTACTATTAAATTCCATAAATATTATTTATTTTTCCGTTTTAAATAAAGGTCAGACAAGACTCTAAAACCATTCCCTGATAGAACCTTAGGGCTGGACATTATGCCCCTACAACTAGTATATTGTAGGAATGTAGTACGAGGTAAATGCACTAATGTAAGGGAAAATAGGTTCAATTTTTAAGGTAATCAGACTTTTGTGCCAGTACTCTACACTATCAGGCACCTAAGTGGGCAAAATTTCGAATTCATAATCTTCTCCGTTAATTTTTACAATACCCAAAAATTATTTTCTCTAACTTTATCCAGAGCCATGTAATAATGATACACGTTATACTACCATCATACATGTGCTGACTTTGAGTCGAAAGCCTTATTTCAATCGACGCAAGTGTAATATTTCAAACGAGTAGAAATAAATGCTGAATTTATTTATTTTCAATGCAAAGGAACGATTGTTGGAATGATTCTGGGTGACGTGTGCGGGAAGAGTGAAATATAAGTCTGATTGTTGCACACAGTCTTTTAATGGTAGTACTACACTCCAACAGTTCTCCAGATAAAGATAACATTGAGGAATGTCTCTTTGGATTGGCTGCTCATTCGCCTCTCGAGCTCAATCACCAATTAGATATCATTTACAAAAATATCAACCAACCATTTTAAATTGCTAATTTTTAACCCCCTCCAACAAATAATGACCACGACTTTTGAATTTCCGAGTTTCACTTCATAAATATTCATTCACTTAACTTAAATTAAAACCATTTGGCTTTCAAATTAGGCATCAGTTTCCCTCGTGTCTGGGCTCGCGTGTGGGTATAAGCGGTATGCGTGATGTGTTTCAGTGGATGTGGGGTGTGTCTGCACACGTGGAGGTAAGGATGTGGGGTGTAGATGTGGGTGTGTGTATCAATACAAATTGTGTGGATATGGGTGGGTGTGGATATCGGTTGATGTGTCTGTGTCAACGTTTGGGCATGTGAGCATGTAGGTGTGCAAGTGGCGTGAGAATGGAAGTGGGGAATATTGTGGGGATGTGTGGGTGTTGAGCTAGGGAATGCGTGTGTGCGTGTATGGATCATAAACGAAATAAAGTCATGCCCTAGGTTATATAAATAAATATACAGGGTATTAATTAATCAATTAATTAACAAATTAATTTGTTCGATGAAGAAAATTATTTTCTATATTAACAACGAAAAAATGGTTTCATGAAATTCACACTTTGATTGAGTGACTTAAAATGTACGTGAATATTTTAAATTGTTAACAAAATAATGCACTAAAATTATAGAATTAAGTATTTTTTATATAAAAAATGCAGTGTCTTTTCGATAAATAAGAATCTTTATTTTAATAAAAAACATTATTAAGCCTCTGATAATCCTATCCAGTAAAACAAAATGTAACTTTATTAACCTAAAACTTCTTTTTCTAATGCGTTATCAAACATGTTCATTGGTTTTTTCATTACACGTTTTATCATTTTTGAATTTTTGCTAATATTATCAAATTCATTATTAATCTCTCTCATTTGAATGAACTCACTCGTGATCTCATTAGTTATTGATAAAAGAAGAAGGAAAATGTTAGAGGATGTCCTATGAAAAACAGCTAACAAGCTTGAAGTAAATAAAGTCTCACTTTTATTCTAAGGAATAGGGTAACCAAATATACAACAAAGTTTTCGTTAGAATTAAAATGGAGAACATTACTTATCGAAAAACAGTTTTTTATTTTGATTTTGATTCATGATATTAGAAAAATCAATCAATTTCATCTTTGTAGTTTCTTTATAAAAAATTATTTCAACACCCTCGAAAGTTCAAATAGCTACAACCAAAGTATAAATTTCAAGAAATCATTCTTTTGCTGTTAAGATCAAAAACAATTTCTGAATCAAACTAGTAAAACATTTTCGGATAATTAATTAGTAAGTATTCCGGGTAACTAATGAATAATTAATTAGCAAGTATTAGTATTCAAACAAAGGATTCAGGGTTTGTAAAACACTGTGTACGTATCACTGTTTTTACTACTGACGTAAGTTTGATTTTCTCTCATTTCAACACTAAAAATAAGATATTTTCATTCTGAATCGTTTGCTATTAAAACATTCTCCCTTTAGGTTGGTTCTCATTTCTAGCTTTCAATAGGGTTGTCTTACTGTCTATAAATTTATATACACCGTTATGTATATCTGCATTTACCTACCTATTATGTACTGAATGTGTGAGTGTACGAAAAGTTAGTTTAAAAATATTGAGTTTGAAACAATTGTTTGTAGGTCTAAACAATTCTAAGCTCTAATAACGTAGCTCGACAATCACACATTCATTACTTAATCGCTGAAGTTGAACTAACAAAATTGTACAAACTGCTTGGCTACCGCATGACTTGAAACTGAAGAAATCAAAATTAAATTCATACTAGATAGAGAGATTAGAGATATCTTTAAAATAGTTGATTCGTTTGAAGAATATCTGTCCACGCATTCAAGTTAAGCCAACGGTAGCAACTATTATTATTCACGTTTTAGTCAACCGCAGCAAGCACGTCAAATTCAAAAAAGTAAAAAAGCACAAATTATAATTTCAAGTCATAAAGAGAACTAACTTATACGATTCGTAAACAATTCAAGTAACATTATCAAATAATGTAGAAACCGAAGTCAATTATTGTTGTTGCTATCTTAACGACCAAACTCCCACGGTGTAATTTGCCTATATTTTTTAAAGAAGGATCTTTAAAATATGTTTGCCTTAATTTTAACGAGTCGCAGATCACAAAATATTTCATTGAACAAACTACTCTTCAATTTTCAAATCGCCTCCATACCAAGTTATTTTCATCAAAATAAAATGTTTTTTTCATTAGCAGCATGAACAGTTCATTACGTTGTACGCTCATCAAATTTAAAGACAAATGCATTTCATATTTCCTCGTCTAAAGAATTAAAAATTAAACCATTCGCATTATAGAGGTCTCAATGAAGCTCAAATTTCTTTCTGTTTACTCATTACTGCCATTAAATGAGTAAAATTGTTTTTATTGCACTAAAAAGTTGGAGATCTTTACAAATTTATTTTCTTATAAGTTATGACACCAACGTGTGATTTAAGACACCATTATACAGAAATTAATACCTGATTCCCCTTATTTCATGCATTGAAAACTAAACAAAAAGCGTGAACCTAATATATATTTGTTATACATGTTGATGTCATGTGAATAAATATGATTTTATTTGGAAATTATGCATTGACAACTGAAACACTGCGGGTTGTATTATTGAACTATGAATAAAACTCGTTTGTAATATGATAATATCTTTCATTACGAGTAGAAGCGATGTGTAGTACCAATAGGAAAGAGGGGGGGGGGTTCAGGAGCATTTTCACATAGAAATTTAAGTAATGTTATGAAAATAGTGGCACGAGAAAAAGAGAGTACTTATTATTCAACATCATGCTCTACCATAGTATTATCAATACTAGTGCAATGCCGGTGAATAATTTGTTCCCAAACGAATCGGTTTTGAGCTTGGGAAGAGAATCAGTTTTCTATCGGACGAACAACTTCTTTCTTGCTGTCGAAGTCTTGCTGCTTCTCTCTTACGGTTGAACACGTTTCTATCCATGTTGGCCTTTTTTGCCCGAATTTTATTCTGAAATGTCCTCTAATATCTCTTTGAAGCTTTTCAAGAAAATCACAATTCCGAAAACAATAACTCAATTTCCAAAATCTTTAGCCTTATACTAAGTGGTAGCCAGGTTACTGGTCATACTAATTTAAAACATTTCTTTTCGCATTATCAATTAAAAGAAAGCGTCCACTCACGGTTATTATCCTATCATGCATTTTGGTATGTCTTAATTTTTCCCGGCAGTGTACCCATGCCATTAAAAATGATGGCAAAAAATATTTATAAATCTTTCTTGAGATAATCTTTCTCTCGCTGTTCTTTTTCGCTCTCGATTCAATCTTTTTTTCGTTCGAGTGGAGTTTCCATGCTTCAGCTTATTTCAAAGGTAACTTATTTTTCTTGTGACAGTAATAAACACTTAGAATACAATATTTTCGAGCCGCAATACCCGGCCGAACTCCCTATCCACGATACGGACTCGAGTATATAAGGCTCTGGATCTCTCTAATTTTTTTGAAAGTGACTTATTATAGTGCACTTGTACAGCGAAAATGAGTGTATTAATTTACCCGTGAACTGAAACCAAGACAGCCAGTGCTAATCTATTCTTAAGAGCGTGACACGAAATCAATTTCCAAAATCTTTGGTCTTATACTAAGTGGTAGCCAGGTTACTGGTCAAACTAATTTAAAACATTTCTTTTTCGTATTATCAAAAAAATATCAAAGCATCATGATGAATTTCAACAGGAAAAGGTCCAAAGAAAATTTTTATTTGTAAAAATTAACCGATTGTGAATTCTGGATATCATAGTGCAATTGAATGGGAATTGAATTGCCACAGAAAAATAATGCAATAGAATTATTTCGTGTATTTCTTAAGCTTTATCCTTGTTGCTATCGAAGCTATCGATTAGAAGAGTGTGACACACGGACGGACAGAAAGACAGACGGAGGGACCGACGGGGCTCTTATTATGGTATAGATTTTGAAAGACATGTGTTACAATGCAGATTTGCAGTACGTATGGAATATCAGTTTAACACAAAAACATTGTGCAAATGTATGATAACAGTAACAGGTATTACCTGAAGGCAGCAGGGGTAACAGCAGCCCGTGCATGCTAGAGGACGAGAGAAGCTCATGACTTCAGTTTTGTTACCGTCTATGATCTTGATATCCAACGGGCGAAGATTGGCGCACATGTTCCGTGAGCAGCAGTCCGACTCCTCCATTGCCATGAAAATAATCTGGCCCAGATTGTTCATGACCTCATACTTGTTGGCAGATTCGTAACCCAAAAATACTGAAAAAATCGTAAGACTATAAAGTAAGACTATACCCAGAACTAGTAAATCTGCCGCGTACACGTAGTTCGTATTGAAAAGTTTCTTACTTCCGTCTCTTATGTGAGATAAGGAAACGTGTAAGAGAAAATAATCTTGATAGTTGATTAAGGTGCCAAGAAAAAATATCATTGAAAATTTACCTCGGAGAAAATCGATATGTAACCATGTTTTCGCACAGTGCAAAAGTACTACTCAAGCAATTATGCAAAAATTTCCATAGAGCAAAAATATCGGAATTTTTTGTTAACGCTTTCGCAGAAAAATTTGCACCTTCGTCAGGAAAAATATCAGTCCTCCAAACAAATTTTAGATTCAGAAAGGACAATCTGCTTCGACATTTGCCTTGTTATTGACTACGAAAAGTTTAAAATGTCCAATGTTGAAGAAAAACAAATAGAGAAGATAAACCTCATTCATTCCAAAACAAAACACTCACAAAAAAATAATCAAATTCAGTCATTTAATAGCGAGGCTAAAACCATGAAATTGAATGTTTAAACCATGGTGAAAGTAAAAACACAATTTTTAATTCGTTGACTGGCTGCTCTGCAAATATGATGCGAATCTCAAAGAATTGAAGTTATCATTATGATAAACAGCAAAATTATAAATACTTA
>VCRD01003348.1:3603-23127 GCA_006783055.1 Trinorchestia longiramus | reverse complement strand
AGCGAGGCTAAAACCATGAAATTGAATGTTTAAACCATGGTGAAAGTAAAAACACAATTTTTAATTCGTTGACTGGCTGCTCTGCAAATATGATGCGAATCTCAAAGAATTGAAGTTATCATTATGATAAACAGCAAAATTATAAGTACTTAATAAAATCAAATGTTAACCTTGAGAGAAAGACTAAAATGTGAGCGGAATCCTTTTTCTCAATACGTCTCTCTCTACAACTCAACTTTTTCCTCTACCGCTCTATGTACGTCCATACCACTACACTTACCTAATTCTCTACTTACCTCTCTCTACCTACCTCTCCGCTAACCTCTCTACTCCCCTCTTTAACTTGCTACCAGCTTGCATTCTATCTACATTTTATCTCTTCAACTACTTATCTACCTACCTCTCTACTTCTCTATCTCACTACCTAATTTTTTTTCTCTCTCTCTTTCTTTCTCTTTCTTTCTCTCTCTCCCTCTACTTCTCTATCTTTAACTCTTTTCTTACTTTTCTACCTCTCTACCTTTATTGCTGCCAACCTCTCTACATCTCAACCTCTCTCTCTCTACTTACTTCCTACTTCTTTCCCCAAATCTCTACTTCTCTTTACTTCTTTCTACTTGCCTCTCTCTCTTTATCTCCCTCCCTCTATCTCTCTCTCTCTCTACTATTCTGTCTCTCTCTAGCTACAGTTCTACTTTCCCACCTGTATGATTCTTTACCTTACTTTTTCTTCTCCACCTCATTCTCTCTCTCTTTCTCCCTCCTTTAGCTACTACAGCTACTTCTCCATTTTTCTCCCTTTACTTTTATAGATATGGCTAGCTATTTTACTACCTCTGTACCTCTCCTTATCACTTTACCGGTCTTTACTTCTCTATCCTTTTATTGCTGCTTATTTTAAAGTGTCTCTTGGAGACCAGGACAAAACTGGGCTCTTCGCACTACGTGCAAATTGTGTTGAAAGTGTGCGATTGAGCCGTCAAAAAAATACCAATGACAAATATAGTGTCTCAATGGTTTCCTTCAGAGATAACCGAAGAACCATTTTGATAACTGCTACTTCTGCCATGTCAATATAAAAGGCTTCAAATAAAAGGCTCTCCTAAAATATCCATATATCTCTTCTACCATTTGATTCGCATAGCACTGTGATGAAATACCTGTACCTCTATTTACTGAGCTATAAGAATTAATGACGAAGTCATCAGTACCATAACTTCTAGAGCGGATGAAGATGATCAGATTAATATTTTTAGCCATGTGATGCAAAATTGGGATGAATCTTTTCTTATTTACTCAGGCTGAAGTAAGCGATCCCATAAGAGGTTCGTCTTTGCCTAAGATATTTGCTAAATTTTTAGCTTTCTGAATTCACAAAAAAAGGTTACTGAAACTTGACACTAATGAGTCATCTTATCGTAACAGAAACAGTTCTAAAAAGAATTTGCAGTGTGTTTTATTTTACATCGGAAACAATATTGATTCGATTTCAGTAGACACACTAAGCATGAAAATGGAATATGGCAGCATCAAAATAATCATTAGATGAGTGAATAATCATGTACATAAAAGAGAAGTTAATCTTTACAGGTATGAAAATAATGAATTTTCTACTGGGGGAGCAAGGAGGTTACACAAAATACCCCAGTTTCGGCGCTATTGGGACACCAGTGCTACAACAGACCATTGGGGGAAAAATGAATAGCCCCAACAAGGAGTTGGACACCTGCAACAAACATGATTATTGATCCATTTGTTATGAGATAAAAGATAATCTTTCTTCCACTCCACATGAAATTCAGTTTGATGAAACAATTTGTAAAATCTTAATCGTAATGGAAACTGCTTACGGGAAGCACATACAGGAAGTAAAATGCTGGAAGACTTGATGGACCTCAGGTGCAAACATTCTTCAGAGATACTCATTTCGTGAAAACAATGAATATCGTAGGTAACTGAACATGAAATTCTTTCTCTAACACTTTGACTGCGATGTGTACCATATATGGTACACGGACTGTGTTATACGTACGGACTAATTTTGGAATCGCGGTCAAAGTGCTAATGCAGTAAAACATTTCATTGGAAATAAGAAAGCTGCCAATAGTATAGAGAATAGGGAGCAAATCCTTTTAAATTTTAAATTCCATGGGTGTAAAGTGAGCCTCATGTTGTACTACTTATATAATCGTTTAAGCAATTATTCAGAGAACATTTGTGATGTTAGTAAATAATAAGGAATGCATTTTCATCAGGTTACTACATTTACACAAGAGCGCTGTCATTTCAGGTGGAACTAAAATATGTCCACAGACTTTTGTCAGAGTTAATTGAAAAATGTTCCACCAAGCGTTTATCACAAATTGTCAAGGAGAGATAGTTTATGTCATTATAACTCAACAATAGGTATTAAAGATTTTTTTACATCTGCTTATTCAATTATTTCACTGTGAGCATAAAATCGTGATTTATTGCAGGTCATAAATCTCATATCATAAAAATCAAAGGTGCTAAACTAAACCTGATTGTATATTTTTATTCTTTAAATGATAATTAACTGAAATTAGTTTAAAAACTTCGTGCCAGATAAACTTTGTTCAACCGGTGTAGTAGACACACTCAAAACAAGTAGGTACATTTACTAACGTTTCGATACTTTTCGCAAATAAAATAGAAAAAGATGGATGCAATTGTACTAAAATATAGCACTTACTCTCAATCATCTCCTTCTTTTGTTTCACAAACAACTGATCCACACTAGACAGAAAGGCCAGAGCAGGATTATAGTTGGACATCTGCGTCATGGGTATTGGCATCCAGCTGGGGCCACCTATAAAAAAGTAAAAATGGCACATGCATGTCAACAGTTGAGACTTGACCTTCACGAAATAGAGCACCTATTAAGAGAACAGTTTGTTCTGCTATTTTCGACAACTTACCCAGGTTTAATACCGTCTGCAAAAAGACGGAGAATACCATTAGCACTACAAAATGGTTTTTAAACGCTGCAACAGATGAGCACACATTACCATATAGTTACAAGTATAACTTAACTAAGAATTACATAAACCTAGTACTTTTACATGATACATATTTTAATTATGTACTTCATGACGAATTTAAATACTTACTTGTTCAACAGAAACAAAAAAGAAAACTAATAAAAAATCAACTTCTATCTGAAAAACAAAGTATAAAGCCTGCAAAATTCTTATGAACCAGTACCAAGAATCACTTAAAATAAATGAACGCTCTGAGATGGAAAAAAGCAAATTGAACTTGATAATTTCTTAACAGAACAAGAATCAATGGATCCAAGTCATGCAAAATATATTTTTGATGATAGTCTTAGAAACGACTCCAACATACAGACATTCAGTAATGGGCACTAAATACATCGTTTCAATGCATTTAAATACTCTAATAAATACATTTTTCTTAAAACTAAATTTAAATATTGAAACATCAAGATACTGTACTTGTAGATTCAGTGTACTTAAATGACGTTAAGATATAATTCATTTAGAGTTATAATCAGGTGTCACTTTAAGTGTTCGTGCGCTGTATTGCCGTACGAGAAACTAGCTTCACTATTATTGAAACACGACTAGAATTTCAAGCAGTAAGACTAACAATTATTATTGTCTAAAAATTTGGCTCGACCCCTGCAGTTTACAAATCACATAGAAAGAAGAGTGAAAATAGGATAAAAAGTATCCTCCTACTCTCAATTACTATTTTTATTTAATTTTAAAAACAAACATCAATATAGTTCCGTAACATCCTGCCTATGCTGTCATACATTATTTTCATAAATAGCTAATTTATTATGATGGGAGCAAAAGAATTTTATCATATACAGTATATTTATGCCGACATAATTTAGGTACATTCCTTTGAGATACGAGTACATTCCGTGAGAAGCCCCCTGGGTATATGATCAAGGGATTGTCTTTTACACATTTTTAGGACTTAGCGTTCTTATAGCGTTCGATAGGATTTCCTAGCTGCACCAAAGGAGGCACGCTGATGCTGTTTGTCCTCGTCAGCGTGCCTTAACAATTTAGTATTCCTCGACGGGAATTCGATCGAGCTACCAACTCAACGTAACCGATGTTGGTTGCACGTGTCTGTCGTAGGTTTAGTTTTTCTATGTAAGTAGACCTTATTCATACGTTTCCTCCCTCTGTGTCTCTCTCGTGGAGGAGACCTCGGATCTGACCTCCTGTAGAAATGTATTCGATTCATTTTCAATACTTGTTTTTCATTTTCATCTCTAAAATGCTCTCTGCCCTTGCTGAAACGCCTCTTCAACGGCTTCAGAAATACAACACTGTGGACTTCCATCTGGTTACCTGAAAAGGTTAAAAAATGTATTCAGTGTTTTATCTAAATCAAACAATATAATTTTTCCAATTCATATCCTTGATAATAGAGGACCTTCATATCTAATTATTCAAAGATTTTAATTTTCAGCTGGAGTAACATTACATCAGTCGAAGCAATCACACTCCTAAACAAAGTGCGTTATATGCTCCTGATAATTTATTTTATTAAAGACTATATAAGTCATGTATAAATTCTACTCCTACGAAACGCTAAATTCTCATAAGGAACTCGAACAATGAAAGTGCTGTTCAAAATCTCAGAACTTGGACAGTACAATTAAAAGTTTTTTTTAGAGCGCAATAATATCAACTGTTCAAGAGTTTTATCACTAAGTTTATTTTCATGGGGGATTAGCGTTAAGCCAGCAAGAAAAAATAGCCTCTCGACCGGAGCAGAAGGCGGCAAATGGTGTTAGAACGAAGAAACATTTTTAGAATGAGAGGATGCTGTTTTAGCCTTTCATTGTTTTTGTCACTGTCGTTGAGATTCGACATAACCTGCATTTTTAATGAGGACTCGCTGAATGAACCTTTTTTTTAGAGACTGAAGTACTCATCTTCAGACGACGTCATGTTTGCCTCCTCTGAGGCATCGGCAGAACTTGCAGACTGAAATCTTGAGGCAGAAATTGTGAGGTAATTTTTCAGAGAAGTTATTTTGCTCTTGCAGTCCCACACTTTGTTGATATCCACCCATCGCAACTTGAAGTAAAAATGAGTGATTGTAGCCACTACAGAGTCTTGAATGTCTGGCTCATCAATTAGCTGAACGTATTTTTTGAAACCTTTACTGAAAGCCCTGAAAAAACACCTGTAAGAGTGGGACACAATGTTTTAACTGCTTTGACTTCATTTCATTGAGTTTAATATGCACAGTGAGAAGGGTAGGTAGGAATTGTCCGAAGAAAATGGCCTCTTCTCCTTGCCGGTGGTCGATTGCAGTAGTGATGTGTCCTAAAATACATATATGTTCATCAATGAATTCTATTTCCAAAGTTTTCAGGGTTAGGAACTCTAGTAAATTCTATCCAGTAGTAGAGCTATTTTTAACCTCGCAAAACGCTTTCACTGACAATTTTGATAAAAATGGTGTTCAGAATTTTGAAAATTCCACGCCTGCAACACGAATATTATTTTATGATAGAACATATGTTGAATTCAGCTTAAAGAGATAAAAATTTTCCTCACACAATAGATTGTGGGTAAAATATTAGCCCCATGAAAAATAAGAAAAGAGGAAACTTAATTATGGTAAAAAATTTCAAAAAAGTGACAGAGACCTCATAAACCATGAGATGAAAACAAATAGTTGTATAATTAATCATGTATTAATCATGGATTAATTATCCACGAGGATTTACATTAAAATATTCGCCATAAATTTTTCGCGTTACCGTTAGAAAAAGTCGTCAATTAATAAGAAATAAACATTTAATTCTATAGAATAAAAACATGTACACATATAGAATTGCAAGTTACCAAAGAATTATCTAACTTAGAATAATACATTAAAAGATCTTGCTTACCCTAATATAAGTGTAAAGATCCATTGTACTGTTCATGGCGGCTGAAATCATTTGACAACAAAGCATACACTCACACTTGAGTTTAACAGAAAATTGATCGTATATTTTAAAATATTTTTCATCAAAATTGGGGTGCACTGGCTTTTTTTCTCTATTGTTTGTACTTGAAGAGAGTGCTAGAGAGAGAGCGACAAATAGTATCAGAGCAGTTGCACCACTCCTCACAAAAACTCATCCTCAGCTGCTTGTAAAGCTGTGGATGTGATCAAAGAGTCATTACGTTACAATGACGTTTAAACGCATTTCAAGTGTCATGCTTGGACGTTCAAACTCGTTTTAAGCGTCGTCCTTGGACGAAAGTTTTTTCAACGTATTTAAATATATTGTATTTAAATACACAAATAATGTATTTAATACAGTATTTATATGTAGTTTTTAAAATGTATTTAAATACGATGTAGACACTGTGGACACGAAGATAGTGCACTTATAAAAATAAATAGTTACGTAGAAGAAGCGATTATCGTGAAGTAAAAATTAAAAATGCCTATTCAGGGTGACCCAAAAACGGGACCCGAGTACACTTTTTATGATACCTTTAACATTTACTTCATTTTCAACATTCACATGGTAGAAATAACACTTGCGAACACAAATGAACCTAAATGTAAATTCAACAAAAAATACACTGGGTCAATAATTACTCAAAGAGACGCTCGTCCAAAAATATCCAGGAAATTTTCACGCGTCATTTCGAATGTGAGAATGCCCCCAACATAAGCAAAATTCAGAACCGGGTGGACCATTTTGAAATGTATAAGACTGTGAAGAACTACAATGCAATGAAGGTATACCTCGTGACACTTGCAGGAGTAATAGTGAACAATATAAGGGCTTACCATGCAGAATGTACATATGAAACACATTCTTACAGCTCTAGTCAAACTGCAGAAAAAGCTATGACAGTCAAGTTACTGGAGAAGATCCAGAAGACCCCAATTTTCTTAACCTGCTTTAGATTTCAGATGATGCCTAAATAGTTCAATTTTGAAAAAAAAGGTGAACTCAAAGGTGAATACCTACATGTATGTAGGGGTGTTTGTTTATTTAATTTCTACAATAAAACAACTAAACAGTCTTGTTCGCATTTCACTTCATATATACATTATACGCAACAAAATATTTTATTGGATTTGATGTATAGCATCAAAAATATCATAGTGAACTAATAAAAAGATGTCAGGGCTGATAGAAAACTAGAATTTCATAAAAAAACTATTTATAAAAGAAGACAGATAATGGTACTCTGAACTAGGAACTTCCTGCCAAGTAGGGAAAGCTTTCTGATTCATTGTTTAGAGGTTTCACCTCAGTATGCTGAAAGAATCGTTTCAACCGAAATTTGGATAGTAATACATATAGTCTCGAAAAAATTTACAACAGGACAGGCGCTCATTGCATTACATTACCCGAGTACCACGTTTAGTCAAGAGATCCGTAGACACGTGAACAACATATATAACGAACTGGAAAAACTGAAGGAGAAAATACCCTGGGCGGTTCATTAATTTTAGGCTAATTAACTTTTTGAACTTTCAGCAAAGATGGAAGTTTACATAAGAATGCCAAAACGCATTAAAAAATCCACGTAGACCATAAAGGCCAGCTATGACTTTAAAAGTGTAATGCGGACGTCGATGATTTTTTCAAATTACAACCAATCAAGTAGGCGGAGCCATAGCGTGAGCATCTTATACGGGTGATGTGAATAACGATAGGCTTCAGCATGATTAATTAAACGAGGAGAACTGAGCAGCGTTGAAGGAAGGAACCTTCAGTGAATACAGCAAAGAATAATTGTGAATTGATCTTCAGGAGAATGTTGCGATTAAATTTTGAAATCAATAAAACAAACCTTTGACAAACACTTTTTATTTTCCACTGTGGAAATACGATGAATCTACTCATAATTTATCAGAAAACAGGAATTGAACAAAAAGTGAAACACGCAAAATCTAAGACAAATTACAAAGACGTTTTTGAGGAATCCCGTCATTACGCCATGAATATTTATTTCAACATTATAGACCCAAATATATCTCTTTTAGAAGGCTGATGATGTGATTAAGCGGAGAAGAGGTTGTGTTTTCTGCATGTCAAAGCAGAATGAGGAAAGAGAAACGTACTCCTGCTGCAAATAGTCGAATCATTTAGTCTATTTTTTTAGCTCTACCCTCGTCTTCCACGAGACGAATTTAAAATCAACTTTCCCCATGATGTCAGCAGATCTTATTTTCATTCATACAGAGCCAAAACTCACGCATGTATCAGTTTTCTAAACAGACATTCCAATTGTATCAAATGTATATTTAGAGGAGACGGGGTGAAAAATGGGCTCCTTCATTGTTGTCTGTTTCATTTTTGTTCGATGCATACACTACGAATTATAAAATATGGGTCTTGTCAGGTTTTCCTCAAGGTAAACAAAAATTATTTTGAGTTTTACGATTGGTGAATTTTGGCAAACTATTCAAAAATATTTTAATCAAGATTAATTTATTTTCTAGGGTTTTGGTGCGACACATATCACTGTTTTCATCAAGGGGTACATTGTACCTTGTGCTATTCATTCAAACAATAATCGATGTTCATAATAGAAATTTCCGGCGTTTGAACGCAAACATGTAGACGAACTCGACTATTGTCTAGGATAACAAATTAGATCTACACAGAACGATAATAAACTAAACGATTCCTGTCAAGGTCGAGAAGGGCAAAGGACAATGCTGGCCATCGATAATCCATAAAGCACTTCATAACCACGAAAAAAAGCACTAAGGACACGAATGTATATAAGTTTTAGTTTATCAGTATAACAGAGAGAGGGGTGGGTGCACATTCCTATAAGGAACACGTGCACTGACATGGTGCTCATCGTTTGACTGAATGAAATATTGTACAATTTTCATTCATATATACTCGTCTTTCATGATGTTTCTCTCAATTTTTGAGCAAAATATTTAGCATGTACGACTGATACGAATAATTTCTACTGTACATTAGCAACGACAGTTGTCCAAATAGGGTTGGTTGATGAATTTTCAATGTTCGTTACCACTGTTGCTCATGCTGCCATTCTGAATAATTACTTTTCCGATGTTTTCAGCATGTTTCATACAACAGATAGTAAAATCTAACTCAAATAGTTCTGAATAATATAGAAGCAATATCATTGTCTAAAAAGTTCGATGTGCAAGATGCGGCTGTCTGCCGCTGTGGTAATGTGTGCGGGCAAACGTGTAGTCTCAAATTCAAACGGACAGTCGATCTCAAACGAGAAAAGAAGTTAAGCTTGTGCGCATCAAGAAAATGTGTCAATAACGTTCTACTAGAAAATATCACTGGAGTACGTACTTATAGATATTTCATTTATGGAATCGAATAGTGACTCGAGCGGAATGTTATTGATTAAATTATTTTAATTCGTGTGTTCATGTTGAAATGTTTTGAAGAATAACCGATGATTTCTCAATTTTATTTTATATGGCACGACAAATGAAGATAAAATAACTGATTATACAATGTCTCTTTCTTTCGGTTTGTCCTTACAAAATACCGTGGGGGTAAAATAATACAACACGTTGATTAAATTGCCAGATTGCACATTTATACACCACGTACAACTATAAAAATTGGACTATATATACACAATAGCATAAAAAAGTTAATAATATGTCTAAACCCCACAAATATTCAATAGAAAAAATATATAAGAACATGTATAATAAATGTGTGAACAGAAGTTTACAACACATTTCAAGATACACACACATTAATACTTCGTTGCATAGCCCTCATTATTAATTGTGGCTTCGAGACGTTTATAATAGTTCCCTATCAACCTTTTACAAGTTTCAAGTGTAATCTTATTCCATTCTTCAATGCAATTTCTTTGAGTTCAGTGAAGTTATTGGGACCTCTCTTCTGGATCTTCAATTTCAATTCCCTCCACAAGTTTTCGATCGGATTCATGTCCGGGGATTGACTTGGCCATTCTAAAATGTTTATCTTCTTCATCCTCAACCGTTCCTTGGTTTTGTTTGCAGTATGCTTTTGATTGTTGTCCTGTTGGAATGTCCATCCACGTTTCAATTTTGACAAACAAGCTGAAGGTAGGAGTTGCTCTTCCAATATTTCACGATATTCCCTGTCATTCATGGTTCCTTCAATGATGTGAAGTTTACCTACCCCTGATGAGCTGAAACATCCCCACACCATGATTGAGCCACCTAAAAACTTAACAGTGGGTAAGGTGCGCTTTGGTTTATACTCTTTGTTTTGTTGCCTTGCCTCCAAACATGGTTTGTGCTGTTTCTCCCAAATTGTTCGATTTTGATTTTATCTGACCACAGTACTGAGTTCCAAAACGCTGCTGGCTTGTTCAAATGGTCATTGGCATACTTCAACCAATGAAGCCAATTACGTGACGTTTCTGGAAAAGAGGTATCCTGTCGAGGGGTGCGGGAGCGAAGACCTTCACTGCGTAGTGCCCTGCTGATCGTGTGTTTGCTGGCTTCAATCCCAGATGCCTTGAGATCATCCTTCAATTCTTCACGAGTAGTTTGTGGCCTCTGCACTACTGTCCAGACAAATTTTCGAGCAGCGCGGTCGTTAATCTTCCATTGACAGCCAGTTCGAGGCTTGCTGAGAGTCGTATTTCTGCATTTCCACTTGCGTATTATGGTTCCAGGCAAGGCTATAGGAACACACAGATGTGCACTTATCTTCCGATATCTCAAACCTTCATTATGGAGCTCCACAATACGTTTGCAAAGATCTTGGCTGATGTCCTTATTCTTACCCATGTTTACGATCTTTCAGAACTAGAGCTGCTGTACCAATGACACGTTATTGGAGATGAATGCTGACGAAAGTTTGATTGCCAAATAGTAGAATGTATTAGAACATTCTGGAATAATCTTACAATAATTTTCATGCATAATATCAAGAAAAAAGTTGGGTATTGTAAACTTTCATTCATGTATTTATTATACATGTTCCTATATATTTTTTCTATTAAATATTTGTGGGTTTAGATATATTATTAACCTTTTTATACTATAGTTTATATATAGTCCAATTTTTGTAATTGTAAGTGGTCTATAAATGTGCAATCTGGTGATTTAATCAACGTGTTGTATTATTTAGCCTTCCACGGTATATTGGCACGGAACCCGGTGGACAATGATGAGTTGCAAGCTGTAATAGAGGCAGATACATTTCAAACTAGGCGTGAGTGAGCAGCGATGTTAGAGGTTTCGATTTCTACTGTATGGACCATCTGAAGCAAATTGAAAAGTTAAACAAGCTAGAAAAGTGGGTACCACACGAACTCAATGAAAGTCAGACTACACGTCGCCGTGAAACTTGTCTTTTCTGTCACTTCTGAAAACCGAATCATTTTTACATCACATCGTTACGTGTGATGAGAAGTGGATTATTTTTAACAATCGCAAGTGCTCTACACAGTGGCTTGATAAACACCAAGTGCCAAAACACAGTCCAAAAAGGAATTCACTTCAGAAAAGCTAACGGCGTTTGTTTGGTGATGCAGTGACGGTGTCATCCACTACCGCTTCATGAGACCCGTCACGTCAATTACAACCGATATATATATATATATATATATATATATATATATATATATATATATATATATATATATATATATATATATATATATATATCAACATGTTAGCTAAAATGACGAGAAAACTTGCAATTATGCAACCAAGGTTGGTCAATAGTGGTGGATCAATTTCCTTGCAAGTCAATGCTTGACTTCCCGTTGTTCCACGAACGCTAAACAAGATTCAGGCCCTAAACTTGGAACTGCTTTGCCACTCATTATATTCACCTGAGGGTGCACCAACTGACTATCACCTTTTCTATGCACTAGACAACTTTTTGCAGCGAAAAAACTTTACCTATGAAGAATTCAGAATATCCTTTCGTAGACTTATTACCTCTTACTCTCTAGACTTCTTCGCTGCTGGCATAAATAAGCTACTGATTAGAGCAGGGGTCACCAAACTACGGCCCGCGAATCCGGCCCGCGACGTCAGTTCACCAGGCCCGTCAACGTTGAACTGACGTCGCTTCCTCGGCTCGTTTTTCGTCTTTTTTCCCAGAGCTTTCGTTCTGGCTTGCAAGTATTGAACAGAATGATTATGCGGCCCGCGCTCGTCATTCTTTCAGTTATCCGGCCCACTGTGAAAAAAGTTTGGTGACCCCTGGATTAGAGAATCAAAATGTGAAGATAGTTTAGGTACATACTTTGATCAAACTACATTGATTTTTGTTTAAGGTAAATTAAAATAAAGACCTAGTTAAAAACGGATATTTGATGCTTTACAACATAATAATAACAAATAACTGAGTAAGGAAGGTAAAATTCCCCCCGTTCAGTAATGTAATATATATTCGGCAACCGCATGCGAGGTAGTTTGGTGAGCAACACATGCCGTTATGCTCACAAGCGAGAGAAGACAGCATCACAAGAGGAAGTATTGTTTACATTTTGAGAATAACTTTCTATTTCAAATATAGACATCATGATACTTATGGAAAGTTCAAATCATACACCTTTACATCGGAAATCAAGCTGAAAAATGAAATGTAGGAAGATGAAATGAGGCTTTCACTTGGCAGCCTGCTGTGCGGATATTTTGGGTTCGCATGCAACCATTATTTCAATCAAAAGTGTATATTCAGTCAAAAAATTGTATCACTATGTTCAGAGTTGGATTCAGGTATCTTAATTTAATTAAAGAACCACTTTCAAAGATTAGAATCAATCCAATCTTAGCTGCATAAAATATATTTAACTAATATAGCGTAGGCGAACGTTCACACTCATTGTATTGGTTGTTATACCACTAACCACTAACATGGATCGCAGCTCGCAGAAAACTTCGACAATGTCGTTACACAGAAAACATACTTGGAACAGTTTTTCGACGTCTACATGTAAAATTAATATGAACGCAGTACTTACAATGATCTTGAACCCAGTTACTGGCATCAACTCAACAGCCCTTTCTTGCAGCCGCGTCAGTATCTATGATGCATTTATGTTCGTATGCTTCACCATACCGTTAAAACTTATGCCTTCTGATTCTTTAATGATGACTTTTCTAAAAAAAACTAGAAGAACAGTACTAATAACATGTGTACACGTAGCACGTGCCCATCACCGGTATTCTACAATGGATCGAACCACAGTCAGATCAAATTAACACAACTGATACACTTGGAACGCATTTAATTGACTCGATGAATGTACTTCAAACCCTCCTCGGAGCGAAAACTTTGACTTATTTTACTTGATATTCTGATACCGTAGATCTGAAAAGAGCAGATTAAAATTTTGCTTAGTGGGAGGCACGTTAAGGAGTTTTTGTGGCTTAATAATTTAATCAGAATGGGGACCAGAAAGCGTTAGCTATTGAACAGTATACATCTCAATTATACTTATTGATTTACTTCACTTTACTTTATGCATTGGTAGACGTTTCTAACATTTGTATATTGTTTTGGAAACAACTCGAAGCCTTCCTGCAGCCGAAGTTGGAACCTAGTCGTATGAAGACTCTTCCAGCCATCAGGATTCCTTCCCTCGATCAAGATACGGGTCTGAAGACTGCATATCTTTTCGCTCATGGCCAGTACAGGTTCGATATTTTTAGCTAACCAACTCCGGAAAAATCCCGCTGCTATGGCCGTGTGGTGGTAGAAGTAGGCTCTGGACGAGAGCCAACTCCTAGCCTTCTCGCTGCACGCTGGGCGGAGGCGAGTATGGTGGCTCATTCTTGAAAAGCGCCAGTAGAAGTGTCCGGCGTCAGCCTCTTTGACTAAGAAACATTTTTTAGAATCACACTGCTTACTCCTTAGCTGGGAAGGGGCATGGAAAAGGTGGTTTAAAAATTGGAGGTCAAAAAGCAGATGTAGGTTATGAACATTTGTTTCAATATTTTGTATTTAGAAGTAAAATTGCTGAGAACATAATAACTTGAAGGCCCACTAGTGTATACTTTGCCAGCACGTTATGCTTTAATAAGGAAATGCATTTCTGTATACGACGTGTTACACAATGTAACATTTTTTTACAAAAGTTTTGTTGATTACGATTTTTTTACTGTTTACTAATCAATTTGATCTGTTTCCAAAGATGTAATTATTTTTTCTGTACCAATCGACCGCTACATAAATACGTAGTTTTTCAATGTTATTATTTATACTTGGCATTGTTATGTGTTCCACGTCAAAATGTATATCTCATTTTATCTTTCAGATCAATTAGTGAGTTCTTTACTTTTCCAGATGGCTACTAGAGGATATAAAAATTCTCCAGATACATTTAGCTCTGTGTGTGGTTATTATAATGGAAAACAGCAGGTATTGCATAAAATCGTGAGAGAGGCCAAATTGTGGATAGCGTACAGGCTCTATTTCAGAGTGTATATGGTGATCAGGACAAGCAATGGGCCCCTCATGTGATATGACCGCAAGCCTTTTTTGTAACCCTTATGTTATTACTTTGAGGTCAAATATAACGTTTGCAATCAGATAGTATAAAAATGCAAGATTTTTACATTCTAGCAAGGAATATACAAAAAAACGGCGTAGTAGATAAAAAGTGCTTGAACTTACGACAAGTTCGATAAAAGTTCGTCGAAGTACATATCTACGCCAAATTTTACACACTGGTATTCCTACAATGCTTGTCACCAATTCTGAAAACTCTGGTGAAATTAGATTGAATGCTTTTCCTTCAAACATTTGAGAACAGTTGTTCTGTTTTGCATAGCTTTTCAAACGAATGCATTGAATATCGCTAAATACAAAGTAAAAAATTCAATTATCAAACACTAGTAAAGAAAGAACTTATAAACGAAAGAGTAAAAAATCCTGCTGCACATGAGTATGTTTGCTTACGTTGATAAATTTGAATATACAATTCATCATTGCATCGCAGGGCTTGAATTTTATCGTCTTTAGCAGTGATATGATAGAATGATTTCTTGAAGTTCAACGACATTTTAAGGGATTCAAACCAAACTTATATCGTAATATTAATCCGTAGAGGAGTACCTAAAAATGTTTAGTTTAATAGTTACAGAGACTTGAAAACCTGGAGTACGATTTAATTGAACTGTTTACCTTTGCATTTAAAAACACCTATTGATGCACATTTGCATGAAAAATTTTTATTTTGAAAGCTATTAAGACATAAGTGAGAGCGTGTCGTAGGGTAAATGGAAATGAAGTTCACATTTTTACTTTGTAGGAATACAGAGTTTAAAGTTAGGTTAGTAGTTACAATTGTTTGTTCGAAATTTCGCCCATCTGATGTAATGCATGCGTGAAGGTACCAGCGGAATGATTGCCAAACCCGTGTATAAAAACACCAAGAGTTTCAGCAATCCTTGCACTGGCATCAATAATTCTGACAATAAGTTCTTCTTCGCACAGAACTAGTGTTTCGTATGCAAAACTCTTTAGGTGTCCCCACAAGTACAAGTGTATGGATGTCATGTCAGGAGGCCTGGTTGGCTAGGAGATTGGTGTGCCACGACCAATCCAGCAGTTTGGATACCAATCGTAAAATCATTACCCAACAGTAATCATGAAGTGTGCAGGTGCACCATAGTGTTGGAACTGCATTAATCTGTAAAGCACCAGAGAAGAATCTTCTGATAATCCAGGACTACTTCACAAAAAAACGCCCAAGAATTGTGTCCATTGAGTCTTCCTTCTAGGATTTAGGGACTAATGAGATAGTTGTCAATAATGCCCATCCACATATTTTTGGAAGATCTAACTTGGTGACTGCTTCCCAGTGTACCATGTGGATGAAGGACTACATGGGTAGATTATGCGTGTTGAATATTCCCTTTCACGTGAATGTTGTTTCACCTGTGAAAAGAGCCTTAGATGGAAAATCAAGTTCTTGTCCTTGTTGCAAAAAAACACGTCGCAAATTGAAGACGCCGAGACTAATCGTCCGCATTTAAAATAGAATAGCATAAGGCAATAGAAACGAGCTGTTTGGTCCTTTCTTAGGTTGATACCCAAGTCCTATGCCGTCTAAAGTAAGGATATCAATCATGCACGTACATCTTGATCCCGTAAGCCAATTCAGTTACGTACAAGCACTTCACTCACGCACTGGCATTTAAGCCACGTGCATTAATCTCAATCATGCACTGGCCCTGGAAGTTAGGAACATAGAATCAGTACATTATAATATTTGGGGGCTCGTAATCCAATATTTGTCGAGACGATTTTTGAATGTATTCACAGTGACAGCAAAAACGATATTTTCGGGCAGCTGATTTTAAATTGCGGCAATTTTAACGGGAAAGAAGTTCATAGCTAGGAATGTCTTGAAGTTTCTCAGTATTAGTTTTTGGCCGTTATTTCTGGTTCGCGTGTTCCAGTCTTTCGAAAAGCCCTTCCAAGGTAACATCGTTAAGGCCGTTGAGATACTTATGGGTCTCGATAAGTTGTCCTAGCAATCTTCTTTGTTCTAGGGAGATAAGTTCAAGGTGTTGAAGACGTCTTTCGTAGCTGAAATTGCGGAGTTCTGGAATCATTTTCGTTACTTTACACCCAATATTTTCCATTTTATTAATGTCTCTTCGTAGGGTAGAAGACCAGAGTTGCACAACATATTCCAACTGTGGCCGGACTAGAGCTTTGTAGAGCGGTAATATTATGTTCTATGACTTGTATTCAAAGTTTCATGCAATGAAACCATGAATCCTCCAAGCATTTCGGACGCTTTTTTCAACTTGTTTGTCATGTTTGAGATTTTCAGTGACAATAGCACTTAAATCTCTTTGTTCCTGCAGTGCTTCAATGGGTATATCATTCATTTTTTGTTGAAACGCCGGTTATTTGCACCAACATGCATTACTGATCATTTATCAATATTGAAACTCATTTGCAAGATTTTGGTCCATAGTAGGAGACGGTTGAGGTCGTATTGGATAGTTACTCTGTCTCTTTTGATGAATGTATTGTGACAGAGTTTCGTGTCGTCGGGGAATCTATTGATCATACTAATGATTCGGACGTCAAGATCGTTGATCTACATAGATCACGAAAAAGAGCAGACCTAAAACGTTCCATGGGAAACTCCTGATGTTACATTCATCGAAAAAATTGGCTTCATCATAAATCATCACTTGTTCAGTGCGACCAGTGAGCCAGTTTCATATCCATCGAGAGAAGCTGCCTTGTAGTTCATGCACTTTCACTTTGGTCATCTGTCTTTCGTGGGAAACTTTCTCTAAAGCTTTTTGGAAGTAAAGGTATACAAGATCTACAGTTTTTGTACAGTCATAGATGTGGTTAACTTGAAAAACGAAGTTTTGTGAACTAGCTACGTTTTCTTTCTGAATCCGTGCCGGGTGTCAGTAATTAGGTTTTGGGCTCTGAAGTGCTTTGTTGTCCGGAATTTTAGTAATATTTCTATTGTTTCACTGATGACAGATGATGGACTCGCGCACCAGTAGTGCTGGTACAGCTTTTCAAGGGGGTACGTAAACAGACAATGTACAAAAAATTATTACCAATTACTTATTTAGGGAATCAAAATTCTTAGAATAAAAAGGATTGATTCACTATGTTTTTTGTGAGTATGTATTTATTATCAAACAACCCACAAGCGATTTTCAATCTTTTACATGAACTGTTTTACAATCCTAAGGTAAAGATATGGTATATTGCCATGTTTTTATCACATTTACATCTAGTAACTAGTCATATATAGACTATGTACATACTCATATATATATATATATATATATATATATATATATATCTATATATATGTATGTATGTATGTATGTATATACCCATATGTGCATAAAAATGTATATATACATACATCTATTTGCCCACGAAGATACACATGCATTCCAATAACAAGACATATTATTGTTTAGCTCTTTGCACAATTTCACTAGAAAAAAAGAGTAAAGAAAGCAATATGTTACCCTAGCATTTATTGGTTAGAATTTAAAAAGAATGGGAAAAACACTTTTAGAAAGCTATCATTTTGACCGCAAAGATCATTTCCAAGGTATAAAGAAATCAAATACAGTGCGGTAAAAAATTAAGAAACAAATATTAAACTTCCAAATTTTTAAGAAGTGTGCGTAATATTTTTTGAAATTCTCATTGAATGTAAACACAATGCTTGAACTACTTTTCAGATTATCAGGTTATAAAAATAGTGCCACCATAGTTATTTAGCATTTTATTACTTTTTGAGTATTCAAAATTAAGGAGCAAAATCTTAAAAACATACGAAAATTTTCAAATAACTGGTTTTGTAGTAATAGCACAGAAAGATGAAGAATATTTAGGCAGCTTATCATTATTAAAACATTTTTAACATGCCAAAATGAATTAAAGTTGATGCAGCTGTTATAGCAGAAATTATGAAATAACGAAACGAAAATTATACAATTCAGCAAACTGCAAACAGATAAATCGTTCCGAAGGTTTTATGAGCAGAATTCTGAAACCTAATAATAAAGCTGGTAGACTAATTAACACAAAAATGCCGGGTACACCAAGAAAAACTACAGTGAGAGTGGACAGGGTTATGCAATGCATGACACTAAAACACCGTTTTCTAACTGCGAGTAAAATTTCTAATCAGATTACAGAAGTTCAATCTTTTGTCGACAAAGTGTTATCAGGCAATGCATGAAATAGGCTTTTATGCAAGATCTCTTCGAAAAAATCTGCTCATAACTAAGAAGAATGAGGTAGCATGATTGACATGTGCAAAGAAACATGTCAGCTGATCAGAAGACGATTGGAACAAAGTATTTTTCAGAGCTGGATCTAATTTAAACGTACTTGGTAGCGAGTGTGAACAGAGTGTAAGTAGAACTGGTGAATGTTTGAAATTAAATTATATAAAGAAAACTGTAGAGTTTAATGGGGAAGCGTGATGGTTTTCGATATGATATCAGGCCGGGGTACATCACATCATGTGCATATAAACATCAGATTTAATACCACTGTTTACAAGAATGTGTTAGAGCAGCATTTTGTGACAGTTATGTAGAATTCTGGAATTGATATTCCTGCTTCTATGCTGGATAATACTCCAGACCACAAGGTGCAACTCATTATGGGCCATCCTAAAGATCGAGGAGCAGAGGTTATGGACTGGCCTCCTCAGAGTACCGACATGAATCTATTAGAAAACCTATGGTTGGCACTAGGACAAAATATTATAGCAAAAAATCAAACAACGGTTAAAGATTTGTGGCTAAAATTGCAACAGGAATGGGCCAAGATTACCATTGTTCAATGTCAAGATTAACCAAAATTTTGCGTTTGTAGGTGCGCTGCACTGATTAGAAACGAAGGACGCAGTAATCATGTTTATGTAAATGCGTTATTTTGTTCCTCACTTTTGGACACAAAAATAATGAAATGCTCAATGACTATGGCAGCAATATTTAGGCAGACTGAAAATTTGAAAAATAGTCTACATTTAATAAAAGTTTAAAAATTTATTC
>VCRD01003347.1:36200-47497 GCA_006783055.1 Trinorchestia longiramus | reverse complement strand
TTAAACTTAGTAATATTTTAGAGTAAATCTTTATACTTATTTCACGTCACTTGTGATTGTTTTTTTAAGTCTAAATTTAATCATGGTCGTGACTTCAAATTGTAACTCTCGTCGTTTATAGAAGAGCGTAGTCAACCACAGGTTCTCAAACCAAACGCCCATCAGTCCGTGCATAACCATTATCCAGTGAACAACAAGTGTATTCGTGCTTTCAGTCACTCTTATGGGTAAGTTTCTATTGACATGTTGTTAGGGAGTTTGGCGCTTCACTTAATTACTAGTTATTCCTTAAACTTATCATTTTAGCCTGGCCTAAACGTTCCTCTGTAGGTTTAGCAGTTTGTGTAATTCCGGTGATTGTTTTTCGGTAATTCGACGGATCTCTCGTTGTATATTATTCCACAATGCGGTAAATAATTTAACTAGTGTCTGCAGTATTCGTATTGTTGAGATTTGAGTTTATCACGCAGCCTGTAATGCAAAATGAATTATTAGGGTTTCCCATTTTATAGCCTTAAGCAACAGTTCTAACCAAGATTTCCTTTTGCAAAACAATGAGTAATTGACAGCTAATTTGTACACCGAAATCTCATTTCAGGTAGTCACGTTTCATTCGAATGATTTTGTTTGTGTATGAAGAAGTAGTGGTGTAGTATACCTCGAATAATAACTATGGCGTCAGGCAGTAAATATCGCTGGCAAGTTCCGTATCACTCGAGTCTCTACGTTCGAGTATGTTATGATGGGCACACTAAAAAGATCGACCAGCCGTTTTGATACGGTGATTTGTAGCAAGAATGGTATCACTCTATGAACCATTCATCTCTATATCTTTAAATTCCCTCCTTAATAGCACATGCATTACAATTTAAGTTAGGAGTAATCTCATTAATCTCACTAGAAATCGGCCTAATGATCATTATAGAATTTATAGTCTTATTTTTACATTGGTATTGATAATTTTTAGTGACAACATAGTGATGTATTTTATTTGTAATTAAATCAGTTTTAAGTGTTCCAAAAAAACTAAGGACGCCGATGTCGGCAACATTGAGCAGCGCTCTATCCGCGTTTCCGGTACGAACTGTATAAATATCGGCCCCCGGTGCCAAGAGCTTAGGTTACCGTTAAAATTCGTGTGTGTGATGTGCTTAGTGTGTGGCCGTCATTCCTTTCTTCACCCACTGTTACTGATACACTTAGAAGCTACAAAGTCATCAGCACCAACTAACACACTATACTGTCTTGACTAAGGCACGGCACATACTCAGTCATAATCAAAAACTGAAATAAACAAATATTGATACCTCTACATCTCGGAGGCTGAGTTGAATCAATCTCCCTAACACTTAAAACCACTCATCATCACAAATGACGGGCGGCTGGAACTACTTCCCTGTGATCAACCTGAGTCTTCACTTCAACCCCTAGGACCATCCTTTTTGGCAAGATCCCATGCATGTTGAAGAACGAAGAACTCCCTTATTTACTGATTCAGGCCTGCAAGAATAAAAGCTGAGTCTAAAACCTGACAGCCTTTATTTAACCTCAAGTCTAGGTCACAGCAGCAGTATCATAAGAACAGCAGTATCCTTTATTAAAATTAGTGGAGTTCATTGGTGAGAAATAGCACAATGAAGCCAACTTCACACTGGTGACATACCAGAGTGACACTGCTTGTGCCTTGCTTGAGGATAAATTTAGACTTGGCAAATCTAATCATATAAGATATTCTTGCATGAATAGCCAGTACAACTTATAGTGGTATTTCACGGGTTGTTTATGTTGATCTTTTTTTTACAGTGGGTGGAGATTGGATCAAAAAATATTTTAGCAGTCCTATCTTTTACATTCTTACAAGTGCAAAAAAATTTTTTGCACCAAACTTAAAATTTTTTTCTCATATCTGTAATTTAATCAAATTTACAATGGATCAAGGAAATAATAACATAGGAGTTAATGCTCATAATACTGTAGCTCCTCACCCGACGGTGCGTGGAGTACAGTTACCTGCATTTTCAAGCACAGAGCAGCAAGTGTGGTTTCACCAAGTTGAGGTTGTGTTACGACATGTGGGCATTACATCTGAAGATAGCAAATATTCCTGTGTCATAGGAGCATTACCAGTACCAATAGCAGTAGAGGATGGGGAAACCCTTTCAGACCCTGACCAGGCCTTGCCATATACTAACCTGAAAAGGAAACTCCTTGACAGATTGCAGATGTCTCCTCAAGCAAGGATTAAAGCATTGTTTGATAATTCGTGTCTACCGGAGGTCTCTATAACTGTTCCTCCATCAATAATGCTAAGAGAGATGAGGAAGCTCACTCATGGCCTCGAACTATGTGAGACCATACTTACAGAGCAATTTCTTAAGCGGCTTCCTAAAAGCATTAAACGCCTCGTTCTAATTCAGAGACATGGATTACCGTTAGACGACCTGGCCAAACTGGCTGATACGCTGGTAGAGGAGGATGACGAGGACTCGATTAGCTTACCTATCGTTAGTAGTACAAAGGTATCAAGCAACAAGGCTGCTCCGTCTGCTACCATGGAAACCCTGCAGGACATCATGCAGAAGATCCTGATCGCAGTTAGCAAGTTATCCACAAGTGCTGAGGTTGAACGTACTAGAGTGGATACTCTCATAGCAAGTGTAGCAAAGAATAAGCAAAGTGGTGATAACTATGCACAGAGGGACCCTCGACCAGAAGGGTACAAAAATCACGAGTCTTGCCCTTCCCAAGTAAGATATTCTGACGAAGAGAGTCGAGAGCCGTGTAACCAATGCAGATCTCATTTTAAAAGACGCAACTTTCCACCTAATCGACCAACTTACTATTCCAATCAAAGTGCACATTCTTGCAATAACTTTAATCGAAGAGCACCCCTTGCTCCTCAATCATTTTCACGTCCTTCCGACGAACTCTGCTGGTATCATCATATTCACGGCAATAGAGCCAGGCAATGCGAGCGTTACTGCCCTAGGTATCATGAATTCATTTCGGGAAACGGTCGAAGCGACGTGTAAACGCGAGTACTACGTCGTCTAGTCCTCATGTCACTCGCTTGTTAGTAATCGACGATCCTTTAAGTCGTCTAAAATTCCTGATTGACACGGGTTCGGCAGTGTCGAATATTCCTGCCACTGCAAGTGAGCGGATGCAAAGTGGCAATAATAATTTCAGGGCTGCTAATGGCACGCTCATAGCATGTTTTGGGTGTAAAACCATCACGTGTTCCTTGGGCTTGGGACGAAAATTCATGTAGGACTTTATTGTAGCCGCCATAGATCAACCGATCATTGGAGCTGATTTTCTGTCGAATTTCGGACTTACTGTTGACCTGAGAAATAGGAGGTTGAAGGACGAAAACATAAATCTGTCTAGACCTCTCGATAGTGTTAAAATAAATCATTTTTTGCACTCAGTATAAATTGCTTTAGATCACGATTGTGAGTATGAGAGAATTTTTGCAGAATATCCCGCTTTAACCAATCCACACTTGATAAGAAAGGAAAATCTCACCACGACTAGGCATCATATAGTAACTACTGGTCCTCCCGTCTATTCCAGGCCGCGGAGATTGCCACCTGACCGGTTAGCGGCAGCAAAGGCTGAATTTCAAACCATGTTAGACGCAGGAACTATCAGAGTTTCAAACAGTCCGTGGGCTTCTCCACTTTTGCTGGTACCCAAGTCAGATGGTAACTTCAAACCCTGCGAAGATTATAGACGGTTAAATGCTGTAACCCAGCCTGATAGATTCCCCATTCCTCACCTGCACGATTTTAGCGCTAATTTGCATGGCGCAACCATTTTCTCCAAAATAGACCTTACCCATGCTTTCCATCAAATTCCCAAGGATGAGTTATCAATTGCAAACACTGCGGTAATTACCCCTTTCGGGTTGTTCGAATTCGTTACGATGCCATGTGGCTTGTGCAATGCTCCTCAGACATTTCAGAGACACATGTCCAATATTTTATCCGATCTTGCTTTCACTTATACCAATCTTGACGATGTGTTAATTGCTTCAAATACCCCCGAACAACACAAGGAGCATCTAACAATATTGTTTGAGAGACTCAGCACTCATGGACTGCTGATTAACCCAGCTAAGTGCGAGTTTGGAAAAAGTAGCTTAATGTACCTTGGCCTCGAAATTTCTCAAACTGGTCTCAAACCATTGCCTTGTAAAGTCGATGCCATACGCGCATTTCCAAAACCTGAAATGCAGAAACAACTACATCGATTTTTAGGCTCTGTCAATTTTTATCATAGATTTATAAAGAACTGTGCTCAAACCTTAGCACCGTTATCGGCCTTGCTTGTTCCCAAACGTAGGGGAAAATCAACCCTTGTTGTATGGAATGATGAGGCTTCAACCGCCTTCGAGAGTATCAAAGAACGTCTTGCATCGACGACGGAGTTGTTTTACCCAGCCGCAGGTTTGGAATTTACCTTAGTGGTAGATGCATCAGATGTTGCTGAAGGTGCAGTTTTGCAGCAGACAGTAGGTAGTCTCACCTCTCCACTTTCTTTCTTTTCAAAGAAGCTCTCTCCTACCGAACAACGTTACAGCACCTTCGGTCGCGAGTTATTGGCTATCTACATGTCTGTCCGTCATTTTCGTTACGCTTTGGAGGCCAGACACTTCGTGATCTATACGGATCACAAACCCCTGGTATCGGCCATTAATATGCCCACTGAAAGACATTCTCCTTGAGAAGCACGTCATTTGGCGTTCATTAGCCGGTTTACCACCGATCTGCCTTATATTAAAGGATTGGAAAATACTGTGGAAGATTGCCTTTCTAGAATAAACTCAGTTTCTGTGATCCTCATTGATGAATAGCTTACCATAGAGAAAATTATAGCCGCTCAAAAAGAGGACCCTGAACTTAAGGAATTGCTCGTAAACAAAACCAATAACCTTCAACTATCTCTCTCAGGAGACGTGTATTGTGACACAGCAAATCCTAGGCGTATGTACTTGCCTGCCTCCCTTCGCAGGACAGCAATTGCAAAATATCATGCCTTGTCTCACCCCGGCACAGATCGAACACTACGTTTGATCGCGGAACGTTATGTCTGCCCAGCCATGCGCAAAGACGTAAAGCCATACGTGCAACATGTTAGAAGGTTAGAAAAATCACAGGAGCGTGATTACGCTAACCAGGTTTATTTCAGTGAACACAGTTTTGGTTACAGTGCAGACACCAATGTTTACATCGCAACGGCAGGCACAAGAATGGGGCCGGAACCAGAGAACGCGCTGAGACAATGGTTCTCTACCACTAGCTGACTCTAAACGCATTCTGTTACAAGAGTATTCATCACAGTGTTACACATTAACCTTAAACATACTAAAGTCGAACACATTCAAGGTGGAACATTTAAACATTCAACACAACACTGTCATGATTGCCAGGCTAGTAAAGTCACTAAACACAATCGTGCCGCCCAGCATACCTGTGCATTTTAAGGGCATAAATTTGACTCGGTACATCTTGACCTGGTAGGTCCGTTGCCTCAATCAAGAGGACATTCCTATTTACTCACCATCATTGATCGCTTCTCACACTGGATTGAAGCTATTTGTCCGGGACTTAAGCGTGCCCCGTAAGATAAATGACGAGGTCGTTGGAAGTTGGCTTTATTGAAAAAAACGCCCTGATCTGAGAACAAATCACAAATTAAGTTTACAGAACTAATCATTTAACTTAAAATTAAATACTTTGACATAGTACTGGCATCTGAAATGGCATACATGATTATCTTTTCAATGTGCATACACTAGAATGTAGCTAATTTCCTTTTGCAACAGTACCAGCATAAATAGAATTCCTTTAGAAAGGAAAGCATCTAGATAACTGAAGGTGCAGGTATAAATAACTTGAGGTTTACCAACCTCAGTGTCAAAACATATAAGTGCTGCAATTCAGCATCACAAAAGAAAAAAGAATGGCTACCTGTATTTCACAACAGGCACTGTTTGTTGTGCAAGAGACCATGCCCTTGAGCACACTGAATTAAAAATATAAAAATTGTGTGAGGAACTTTCTTTCCAATGTTGGGTGGTGTGGAAACCTTTTATACCTACATTGAACACATTATATCTTGTACATCACATTTAACTGCCTGAGTGTCTCTACACAAATGGAATTGCCTTGCAAACTTCTTACTCAAAAATATAGTAAACTACCATGATTGACAGATCAAAGCACGGGTATTGCTTATGAATGCTGCTGAAGACCAGAAATCATTTGTCTGCATTAGACACTGTTACACAGAAAAATCCTACACTTAGAGCACACTCAATAAAGCACACAACATTGTCTAGGGAACTTTTCTTCCTAATGTTGAGTGGTGTGAGAACCTTTTGCAACTACATTGAACACATAGTAATGCTGCTGTAGACCAGAAAACATTTGTCTACATTAGACACTGTTACACAGAAAAATCCTACACTTAGAGCGCACTCAATAAAGGACACAAAATTGTCTAAGGAACTTTTCTTCCTGATGTAAAAAAATCATAGACTTAAAACACACTCAATAAAGGACACAAAATTGTCTAAGGAACTTTTCTTCCTAATGTAGAAAAATCATAGACTTAAAACACTCAATAAAGCACACAACATTGTCTAAGGAACTTTTCAGTATATATGCATTAATTCTACAGCTATACTTGTGATAGAAAGCTGGTGATTGAGCATGAAGGACTAAACACATTTTATCTATCACAAACTTGGATGAGATAACTTCCTAGCTCCTATGACATACATATACTGATACTTGTCAGTATCCCACATAGATTCTGCAGTTATAACTGGCGACAGAATATTATGTTAAATGACTCTAGCCCCCTGAGCATTCCTCAGTGTCACATGTGGATATCACAGTTGGCCTCCTGTCTGCATAGGCTATGGCTGCATTTTCACCGTTATAATAATACACATTTGGCATAATGCTGATATCGACGGGCTTATAGAGTTAAGTATACTCACGATCACGTTTTACACTTTACACAATATCTTACATTTTTGATTTGGTGTGGACTTAACACTGTTTTTGGGAACGATATTGAATACGTGTTTCTTTGGTGGTTGGCGGGAAGTACCAAGCGACGCCTGGCGACATGCTGGAGCTAAAGCGTCTCGATACTGCCAGCCAGCGACTATCCCTCTGTCCCTTTTTCTTCTAATACAAATTCCAATTTATTTATATTTATTATATATCCTGACCTGTCAGGACACTATTCCTATTCCTGATATTAAAACAGATACTGTAGCTCGTGCCTTTGTCCATTCCTGGGTTTCCAGATTTGGGGTACCTTTAAGCATAACGCATGATCGCGGTGCGCAATTCACTTCCAAATTGTGGACTGATATTTCTTCTTTACTAGGATGTTCTAATATAAGCACCACTGCGTTTCACCCACAGTCAAACGGCCTTATCGTACGGGTTCACCGGGACGTAAAGAGCGCCTTAAAATACCTTGATAGCCGTCAGGATTGGGTTGATAGACTTCCTCTTGTGTTGTTAAGCTTGCGTAATCTTTACAAACAGGATCAACAAGCTACTGCCGCGGAGATGATGTATGGTAAGACCTTGCGGCTGCCCGGGGATATTGTTAACCCTAACCTTTCAGAGTCCTCGTCTCTTGCAGATCAAACCTCTCACGCAGAGCGACTCAAAGACTGCATGGGACAGATTAAATATGATGCACCTCGTCCTACCAATACTACAAACAAGTTGGACCCTGCCTTGCAAACCTGTACACATGTTTATGTGCGTGTGGATGGCGTTAAGCCTGCCCTGACGCGACCGTATGATGGTCCTTTTAGAGTACTAAAGCGAACACCCAAATACCTAATTATTGAGAAATTCGGTAAGTACGACTCTGTAACTATCGACAGGGTTAAAGCAGCGTATGTTTCAGATGCTCACGCTGCTCCTAACTTTAATTCCCCTGTCCACCCCTCCTTGAATAATGATCCTTCCAAAAGGCAGAACACGTGCAGGTTACCGAATGTGTCGCGGCTTGCCGCATTGCTGCCTAGCCAACTTAGTTGCAACCCTTTCTTCATTCTGGATACTGACCTCCCTAGCAGAGTAGCAGTTGCTCCTGTTCCTAACGACGTTGTACCATTGGCGACACCCTCATCAAGGTCAATTCCCTTGTCAGAACTGAACCTGCGCACTCGTAACGTAACCTTCCCAGGTCCTTTATATTAAACAACCCTATCAAACAGCAAACCCGAAGCGACCGAGTAGTAACCCTTCCTTCCCGTTACAGGTGAAACATAACGGGACCGACCTTCCGGTCACGGGCGAAGGAAGTAATGTAGGAAGAATGGTATCACTCTATGAACCATTCATCTCTATATCTTTAAATTCCTTCCTTAATAACACATGCATTACAATTTAAGTTAGGAGTAATCTCATTAATCTGTAGCATGAACGGTATCACTCAATGTACCATTCATATCTCTGCAATAGCACGTTAAAATATAAGTTAGCATTTATCTCATTAAAATATAAGTTAGCATCTATCTCATTAAATATAAGTTAGCATTTATCTCATTAAATATAAGTTAGCATTTATCTCATTAATCTCACTAGAGATTGTCGTAATAACTATTACAGAATTTTAGCCTTATTTTTAGTCTCTTTAACAAGGTTAGTGACAACCCAGGGATATATTTTATTTGTATTAAATAATTAGATCTGAGCGTTCCAAAAAAACAAAGGACTATTAGGCTGGCAACATTCATGGATCCTACCCTTGTTTCCGATCCGCATTACTATATATACCTGATCTCATGCCACTGACTTTGTTGCTATCTTGAATCCGTTTTGTGCGTAGAGAAGGTGAGCATACTATGTTTTAAGTATTTTAGACTTGTCTTAATTTTTGTGTTTAACTTGTCAGTGCATCTGTGTTCTTTGGTGTATGTTTAGATTTTTCAAGTGTTTGTTTCTTCACCGTGAGTTATTACAACAAGTCAAGTTTTTAGGAATTGTTTCTATTGGACAACTATGATAAATCAGTAACTGTGCTGTAGTAAGTGATTCAATATTTTTCTCAAACATTGTGTCCATTACTATTCTCAAAGGACCTCATATGAACATGTCAATCCTAAAGACAGTTATAAGTTTAGCCTACAATTTCCTCAGGTGTAGATTTTCATAAAATCATATTCTATTTTAGATATGTGTGCTCAAGATATTTTTACTCATATGCATCAGAGATTAGAAAACCAGACTCTGTTGACTAGAAAAACCAGACTCTGTTGACTAGAAAAACCAGACTCTGTTGACTAGAAAGACCAGACTCTGCTGACTAGTTGATGCAAAATTATTTAGCTTATATCATTTATTCCCTAATTTTGTCACCTTAAGAATTATTATGTGTTTCTTTTATATGTGGAAAAACTCTCTATTAATATTTTTAGAGACCTAAAAGCTACTTCTTTGAAGGTCTAAACTCAATTATTTTGTGGTCATTACTTAATTCAGATTTATGAATATTGAAAGGCTAAGAATGAACCTTTTTATCTAATGTCAATTTTCCTGATTCATGTTGCTAAAATTGGTTTCTAAAAAAACCCAATGCAAATCCTTCAGACTTATGCCAAGGATATAATTTAATTATTTCTGCTTCTATCAATAACTTATAAAATCAATTTAATAAACTCCTGCCTCACTGTAAGAATGTGAAATCAAGAACTTGATTAAATAGTGAGCTGGTTGATAATAATCCTAACTAGTACTGCCTTCTGCACTTTATCCTGGCATATTTTGGGAATTGTCAATGGGACTTATGATGTGGTTATGATCTTTGTATATGTACTCATCACTTCACGTTACGTGCAGAATTTGGGGGACCGTCTACCACCCACTCGCTGGCCCTATACTCACCCACTTACTTACTTACTTACCTACCTACTACACTATACTATACCCACTGTACTCGTTTAAAACTTATACGCCACATACTGCACCTACTGTACTCGCTGTACTCGTACAACATCTCAAGCCACAATCACTATAGCTCTGGACTGGCCATTCATCCCTGAAGCTGGACTGGCCTAACCATCATCTGGAAGCTCTGGACTGGCTCAATCATCCCAAGAAGATTCCAAGCTATTTCTCGTGCCAACTTCCTGGAATACCAAGATGAGTTCCTGTGATGAGTTCTTTTATTCTCCTTGAGTAAGGTCACACGGGCAGATAGATTAGATTTTGTTAAAGTTGGTTGCTTAAAATCCCCCAAGCACAACTAAACTTTACCAATCTCACTAGAAATCGGCCCAATGATCATTATAGAATTCATAGTCTCATTTTTACATTTGTATTGATAATTTTTAGTGACAACATGGTGATGTATTTTATTGGTAATTAAATCAGTTCTAAGTGTTCCAAAAAAAACTGAGGACGCCGATGTCGGCAACATTGAGCAGCGTTCTATCCGTGTTTCCGGTACGGACTGTATAAATATCGGCCCCCGGTGCCAATAGCTTTTGTCGCCGTTAGAATTTGTGTGTGTGTGTTGTGCTTAGGTGCGGGTAAGCATGTTATTCTAAGTATTTTAGACTTGTAATTTTTATGCTTAACCTTGCCAGTAGTATCTGATTTCTTTTGGTGTTCGTTTAGATTTTCCCCTGGTGGTTACTTCTTCTCCGGTGAAGTATTAAAGCAAGTCAAGTGGTAGGAATTGTTCTGTAGCGATATTACATCGCCCAAAAATATACAAATAGAGTATTCTAATTAATAAGATTAAGTATAAGAAGTAAAATCGTCATTAGGTCCTAGCATTAAAAATTCTAGATTCTGTAAAAGCGTATAGACTTACCCACTCAAATAATAGCACAACTGTACCAAACTTATTATTGATGTTTTTACAAGTAATCTTGATTTCTTTTTACAATTACTATTACATAGTAATAGTAATTTTGCAACTCAAAAAAGTACCATTACGCGTTTCTATTTACAAACGGAAATTATGTTTTTGTTTTTCGATGGTTCTGTCAGCAACATTTCGTTCCGACTTCCGCTTCCTTAGACTATATATAGAGCGACTTCCACAACATGGAGCATTCGTCTCAAAATTCGTGGTGTTGTGTTTAAATAGCATATGTAGAACAACGTAAGTTTTTACCTCATTAAGTTCTTTAAAACTATATTATAAGCTGTGCCCATTTCATGTTTTATTTTGATCTCATTTTATGTTTTATGTGGATCGTATTTATGTTTTACAAGGTTAGAGTTAACTTAAAACAGAACCTG
>VCRD01003347.1:23369-35169 GCA_006783055.1 Trinorchestia longiramus | reverse complement strand
GTATATCGATGATATCCTCGTTGATGAAACCAAAGTTTCAGTTACAGAAGTAGTCAGCCACCTTAACAAATTTGGGTTGATAACGAAAGCACCGGAAGCATTGGATGGAGGGGCAGTGCTGGGGCTGCGGTTGTCAAAAGTCGGAGAGGAGCTTATGTTTCACAGAGGTAATAAAATACCGGAAATCGCCGACGCGCTCACAAGAAGGGAGTTGTTTTCAGTCTGCGGGAAACTAGTGGGGCACTACCCTATAGCGGGGTGCCCACGAGTCACCTGTAGTTATATTAAAAGAAGGGCCGAAGGATCGCACTGGGAAGACTTCGTAGGCGAACATACAATGTCCATGATTAGGGAAGTAATTGAAAGGGTAAAAGTAGAAGATCCAGTAAGAGGAAGGTGGTCAGTGCCCGATGTTCAGCATGGAGTGGTATGGACAGGCGCAAGAAAAATCGCGCTCGGAGCGATGTTGGAAATAAATGGCAAGGCCATTGAAGATGCGACGTGGCTCAGAAAGACAGAAGATTTCAGTCATACCAATGTTGCAGAGTTGGAGGCAGTGTTAAAGGGAATGAACTTAGCACTTAAGTGGGGCATGACCTGAATAGAGTTAAGAATTGATTCCGCAACTGTGGCAGCGTGGCTGCAATCTGTTGTAAGCGCCGAGAAGCGCGTCCGCACGAAAGGCGCCGCAGAAATGCTCATTAAACGAAGGCTGGGAAACCTTAGAGAAATGATGATTGAGTTTGGACTAAAAATACAGATTTCACTGGTGCCTACTGATAAGAATAAAGCGGATGTGTTAACTCGCGTGAAGAAACGGTGGCTGTGCGGGCTCGAAGTAGGCGGCAACGATATTGACGAGCATGAACAGGTTTGTTCTAGTTCATACACGAATATTACAGATGTGCATAATAAACACTACGTTGGAGTCGATAGAACCCTGTACTTAGCCAGGAAAATGGATCCAAATGTTTCACAGGAGGACGTGAAAAGAGTTGGGACATCATGTGAACGATGTCAGTCAATTGATCCTGCTCCTTTGAAGCACGAACCAGGAGAAGTAAGCGTGAAAACCAATTGTAGCCGCTTGGTCATCGACATCACGCATTATAGAGGACGACCCTATTTATCTATGGTTGATTGCGGTCCAGGACGCTTTGCAGTGTGGCGAGAACTGAGAAGAGAAAACACGCAATGCATCGTCACAGAATTAACCAATATCTTCTTGGAAAGAGGCCCAGTCGACGAGCTATTGATGGATAACAGTACAGTTTTCCCGGTCTCAGATGTTAGCAGATATGCTGCGAGAGTGGAATGTCGAAAGAGTGTTTAGAGATTTGTACCGACCTGCAGGAAATGGAATAGTGGAACGGCACCACCGAACGGTGAAAGCAATCGCAGAAAGAGGAAGAATTTCGCCAATTGAGGCTGTGTATTGGTACAATAGCACGCCTAGATCTGGGCAAGATGAGCTGTCTGTGCCTCAACGCTCGGTGTATAAATACGAATGGAGGTATCCGTTAGTACGTCCAACAAGAGTAGAAGGAAGCCAACATAATGCTTCGGCAATACGAGCGGGAGAAGAAGTGTGAGTAAAACCACCTAATGGAAATTGCACTACACAGTGGGGTAGAGGTGTGGTAACAGGAGTGACCTCATCAAATAATATTGAAGTGGATGGGGTGCCAAGACACGTACTTGACGTGCGCTCAGTAGTTCCTCCTTTACCCCGAGACGAAGAAGCTAGGGATGAAAGAGGTGGGGGCTGTCATCGGTCCAAGAGAAGCAAATGAAAGTTTAACAAAGTGGGGTGAGAATGAACCACAGCAGATGAAGAGAGATAGAAGACCTCCCGCCTGGATCACCGACTACATTACTGTTTAGATGTTTAAATCATCATTTAGATGTAGATAGATTATGGTAGTTAAGGTAGTGACAAAATGTCGACTCCGTAGCACTAAGTAATTTATCTAAAGTATTGTGATTTTAAAATCACGTGGAGATGTGGCATAATGTATAAATTAGTAATTGGCACCTCAACGGCGACGCCTGAGCTTGAGTGTGGGATGATGCGGGGGCAGCGTCAGTTGCAGGTTGAGCCCTGTCGTATACGTGTCAGTGCCGTGGTTGTGGGCGCGAGAAGCGGCTCAGGTGCAGGCTGCACGCTGGTTGTTCGTTAAAAGTAGTCGTTGTCGTGGAGATCTGTAGTCGTAAAATATTAGGCTAAGTAGATTCAGTTACTAACACTAGTATAGGGATAATCGTCACGCAAGTAGAGGTTGTGTGTCACGGTCGAAGGTTATTGATGTCGCATCGTCCACAGTTAGAGGACATTCTTCTGGTACGAGAAGCAATGCAGTCTGAAGACCAAGTCTAATCGAGGTAAGCGAGTTCGGGTTAGAATATACCGTAGAGTTGCAACTACTAGTCTTAACAGCATGCACTTAGCTAGACTTGTTCCAAGATATTAATTAACTAGAAATACCTCTTTGGTACTTCTTTATTCTAAGTTATTCCTGTTTTTATACATATAAACTTTTTATATATCTTCATTTAAGACAGTTTGCCCCTTTTTGAGTTTTATTGCCTTTAGCAATCATAAAGAAACCAATTTCTCCCCCTCCCCAGTATTAAAAGTGTTAACATCAGAACATTGTGAATATTGCAAGCTCCTAGTGCAAGACATCTTTAATGAATGGAATTGTTATGGGTTAGTTAAGCAAGGCTTTTTTGAGTTTCTACTAGAAAATCGTACTCATCTTTTTATCCCTCTGTGCAGCCGTCATTCCTTTCTTCACCCACTGTTAGTGATACACTTAGAAGCTACAAAGTCATCAGCACCAATTAACACCCACTACTGTCTTGACTAAGGCACGGCACATACTCAGTCATAATCAAAGACTGAAATAAACAGATATTGATACCTCTGCATCTCAGAGGCTGAGTTGAATCAATCTCCCTAACACTTAACACCATTCATCATCACAAATCACTGGCAGCTGGAACTACTTCCCTGTGATCAACCTGAGTCTTCACTTCCACCCCGAGGACCCTCCTTTTTGGCAAGATCCCATGCATGTTGAAGAACGAAGAACTTCCTTATTTACTCATTCTGGCCTACAAGAACAAAAGCTGAGTCAAAAACCTGACAGTCTTTATTTAACCTCAAGTCTAGGTCACAGCAACGGTGTCATAAAAGAACCCCTTTATTAAAATTAGTGGAGTTCATTGGTGAGAAATAGCACCAATGAAGTTAACTTCACAGGTCCTTTTAGAGTACTAGAGCGAACACCCAAATACATAATTATTGAGAAATTCGGTAAGTACGACTCTGTAACTATCGACAGGGTTAAAGCAGCGTATGTATCAGATGCTCACGCTGCTCCTAACTTTAATTCCCCTGTCCACCCCTCCTCGAATAATGATCCTTCCAAAAGGCAGAACAAGCGCAGGTTACCGAATGTGTCGCAGCTTGCCGCATTGCTGCCTAGCCAACTTAGTTGTAACCCTTTCTTCATTCTGGATGCTGATATTCCTTGCAAAGTAGCAGTTGCTCCTGTTACTAACGACCCTGTACCATTGGCGACACCCTCATCACGGTCAATTCCCTTGTCAGACCTGAACTTGCGCACTCGTAACGTAACCTTCCCAGGTCCAGTTATTTTAAACAACCCTATTAAACAGCAAACCCGAAGCGGCCGAGTAGTAACCCTTCCTTCCCGTTACAGGTGATACATAACGGGACCGACCTTCCGGTCACGGGCGAAGGAAGTAATGTAGCAAGAATGGTATCACTCTATGAACCATTCATCTCTATATCTTTAAATTCCCTCCTTAATAGCACATGCATTACAATTTAAGTTAGGAGTAATCTCATTAATCTCACTAGAAATCGGCCTAATGATCATTATAGAATTTATAATCTTATTTTTACATTGGTATTGATAATTTTTAGTGACAACATAGTGATGTATTTTATATGTAATTAAATCAGTTTTAAGTGTTCCAAAAAAACTAAGGACGCCGATGTCGGCAATATTGAGCAGCGCTCTATCCCCGTTTCCGGTACGAACTGTATAAATATCGCCCCCCGGTGCCAATAGCTTAGGTTGCCGTTAAAATTCGTGTGTGTGTTGTGCTTAGTGTACGGCCGTCATTCCTTTCTTCACCTACTGTTAGTGATACACTTAGAAGCCACAAAGTCATCAGCACCAACTAACACACTATACTGTCTTGACTAAGGCACGGCACATACTCAGTCATAATCAAAGACTGAAATAAACAGATATTGATACCTCTACATCTCGGAGGCTGAGTTGAATCAATCTCCCTAACACTTAACACCACTCATTATCACAAATCACGGGCGGCTGGAACTACTTCCCTGTGATCAACCTGAGTCTTCACTTCAACCCCTAGGACCCTCCTTTTTGGCAAGATCCCATGCATGTTGAAGAACGAAGAACTCCCTTATTTACTCATTCAGGCCTGCAAGAATAAAAGCCGAGTCTAAAACCTGACAGCCTTTATTTAACCTCAAGTCTAGGTCACAGCAGCAGTATCATAAAAGAACCCCTCTATTAAAATTAGTGGAGTTCATTGGTGAGAAATAGCACCAATGAAACCAACTTCACAGATTAAATCCCACAGCCTCGGGGAGAAGCTGCCTATAGACATCTCGTGTTGTATTTCTTTAACTGCCAGCTAATTAGGCACGATGCCTCAGTGTTTTACTCAGCGGTTGTCGTATAATACTGTCTCAGGATATTAATACTTCTACTAAATTTTGTATTCATTTTGAGTTACTTAGTAGTCCTTGTTCAGACAGGTCTCGGTTTACGGATTGCAAGCTATCAATTTCGATCTTTGATCTTGGCCTTAACTTCTGTTCTGAGTTTGATCGTGTCCAATAATAAATCTGCACGCAACGAAGTCGACTGTATCACTTACCTCGAAGAACATCACCCACGAAATAATTACTACAGAAAAATAACACGTTCCCTAAAAAAGCACATGCCAGACAATTACAAAACATGGCTCCTCCAGCTATACAACAAAAGCCTGCAATCTGGAATGCTTCCCACAGTATAGCAGCCTGCAATAATCATTCCCCTACCCAAACCAAATAAGCCACTAACGTCCGTGGATTCATATCGTCCAAATTCCTTCCTGTCTTGCGTACAAAAACTAATGGAAAGACTAATAGTTAGCCGTCTCATATTTTTCCTAGAACAGAAGGGCGTCTTCAGGAAAACGCAGGGAGTCTACCGAAGGAGACTGTCTGCAATTGATCAATTCACAAAGCTAGAGGGTGCAATAAGATCAACACTGGTAAACAAATCTATTATGCTGTGCCTCTTTGTTGATTTTTCAAGTGCTTTTGACATAGTATGGTTGATGGGAGTTCTCTTCAAGTTAAGTCGGTGCGGAGTTTAGGGAACAATGTTGCCATGGGTGCAAGCTTACCTGAAGGATAGACCCTTCAAAGTGTTCATGGAGGGTACTTAGACTTAGACTTAGACTTAGATCGAGGGCCAGCGTTTGGCTGGGGCCTTTGGCTGGGGCCTACTCGTCAGAGAGGATAGCGAGGAGTGGTGTTCCGCAGGGGGCAGTGCTGTCACCTTTGTTATTCAACATTATGATGTGCGATACGCCAGTGGAGGGAGGGATCTGCTCCTGTGAGTATGCCGATGATCTTGCTTTCTATACCCAACACTCCAATGTTCGCATTGCAACAGATACCCTACAGCAACAGCTCACTTCACTTCATAACTGGTCAAAACAATGGGGTCTTAAAATAATCTTCAACAAAACTAAGTGCATGCTTTTTACAAATAAAAGAATTAACCCACTTCCTATTACGGTGGGAGGACAGTAATTGGAATTTACAAAATAATTCAAGTACCTTGGAGTCATGTTGGACTTTCCTCAGCTCCGGTGGCATCATCAAACGGAATACCTCAAGCAATCCTGTGCACCATTGCTCAACCTGCTACAATCTATATCACATAGGCATTGGGGTGCTGACCGGGAATTACTAATTTATCTTTATAAAACCCTCATCTGTAGTCGACTGGATTATGCTGCCCCACTGTATGGTACTGCTGCACTTTCAAATCTTCTTCAGCTAAACAGCATTCAAAACCATTGCCTTCGCATTGCCACTGGATGCCGAAAAACTTCTCCTGCAGCCTAACTAGAGGTAGAAGCTAACATCTTCCCTGTGACAATACACATATATGTACTAACATGACAGTACTACAGTAAACTTCAGCAACTTCCCAATGATATGGCTGATGACTTACTACAAGATTCGACCGGCTGACGTGGTGCGAGAAGGACCTATCCAGTTGTCGTTAACGCTACTTGAATTAAGTATATTCTACTGTTATGAGTCGCGTGGAAAGTGAATAAAGCCGGAAATTATAAAGAAATAATAAAGACAGCCACAAAACTCCACTTTTGCGATCGTTTTCCTGGTGGTTCAAGGCAAGTGGGCCACCGGGAAAGCTAAAGATGGAGGGATATGCTACCATGCTTCATGACGTGGAAAGAGAACGTGTGGAAGATCTTTTAGATTGGGTTGCTTGTGCATCAGACATTGATGAAAGTGCTATAGAGGACGAGCAGGATGGTGAATGGAAAACTACAAGAAACTCTCGGAAGAGAAAAGGAAAACCAGTGGAAGAAAGTGAGAGCCAGGAAGGAGGAAAGAAGAAGATGCACACAAGTGCAGACGGTGCAGAATGTAATGTGAAAGAGAGATCCAATGACAATTTGTGCCGTGAACAGAAACGCAAGTTTAGAAAGAGCAGATGCTAGCACTAATGCGCAATCAAACTCGGGAAAAGAGAAGGGAGAAAAAGGCAGAGCTTTCAAGCCAAATCTGGGCTTCAATGTAACAAAGACCATGCGATCAGAAGACAGTAAAGTGATTCTGGTGGGCCCAATTGGAATGGAAGCTCGCACCTTAACTACCGACCCAGTGGCATTAGCATAAGGTATTGGTGAGTCCCCATTTAAAATAATACAGAAGAGTCACATTTGAGTAAACAAACGGGGTAATCTAGTAGCCTTTGAGCTAGAAGAAGCAACAATTGGAAAACTGACATCTCTTTTAGCAGTGAAAAGGCTGGGCAAGTGGACTGTAAACTGTTCTCAACCGGTTTCTCAGATGCAGTCATGGGGTATCATCAAGGGAATGCATCAAAGTGTAAATGTGGAAGATATCAAGGCATCTGCATATTGTGGAAGCAGTGAATTGCTCTCTGTAGCTCGTCTACCCCGGTACAGTAGAGGAATAAAAGAAGAGTCATCAGCAGTCAAGCTAGGCTTTGCAGGAACTCAATGTCCCTCACACATATACGTGGGATTTACCAGATATGCAGTATTCTCTTTCAATGCTCCTCCTCGCCGCTGTTACCGCTGCCAAAGGCTGGGACACGTAGCAGTGAACTGCAACTCACCTCTTCGCTGCCTGGTGTGCTCTGGCCCACATACAAAGGATGAGTGCACTGCTGAACCAGGGCAGGAAAAATGTGCAAACTGCCATCAGACCCATATAGCAAGCTCTAAAGAATGTCCAGCTATCAGAAATGCAGCAGCTATACAGAAGCTTCAGCGCTCTGGAGTGGGTTTTGAAGCAGCCAAACACAAGGTGATGAAAACACAGACTTAACTTGTCACTAAAGCACAACTAATGAAAAAACCAAATTTGACAGTTCCAATAGTTAGCTCGAACATCATGGGATCACAACACAGTATTCAAGGGAATCAGCAAGAAAATCAGAATGACCTAACTGTCCAAGAAGTCACGGTGGATATTCACCAGTCAGGTGGATCCTACCTATGGTCAGATGCAGAGGTTCTCCCCTCAACATCCTCCAGCAGCCCACTCTACAGCTCTGTAGGTCAGGGCTTGAATGACCTGCCATCCACAAGTGAGCATTTTCAACTGAGTGGTGTTCAAGAGAGAGGACCCCAGCAATAATATTACTCAGCCAACAAAGAAACCTTCCCCACAAATGACAACAGCTACAGAATGTGCTGAAATTTTATCAAAAAGTGTAGCATCTTTGGGTAAAAAATTGGAGCACCAACTGAAGGAAATGGGCAGGGAGATGGGATCTACAGTGATACAGAGGTTAAGCTTGGAACTACAAAACAAAATGAAATCAGTGATTGCAGAGGTTTCCCACATAATACTTAGTAAAGTTTCTTCCTTACTTAGTGAGCTAATTCTAGCCAACATGCAAAATGAACAGCCACCCCAGCGCCAATTGCTGTTGGCAGGTATGATCCGCAACCATTTTGGAACGGAATATTCAGAACCAATAATTACTAGATGCAGAAATCAAGGGAACAAATCCCCAAGTAAGAACATGGCAGAATCACAATGTAAGGATTCAGCACTAGAGGCAAGACTCTCTCAAGCTACACTTGTGAGGACCCAGAGGTATGCAGTGGGGATAATAAAACAGATGTCAATGCCAAAGCTCACAAGGGCCAAGACAAGACAGCAAGTAACAAAACCCAACCAGCAGTGCAATACCTTAATGTAATGGCTACCTATTCCATTAATCAATATTTGACCAGAAAACAAAATGAGGCAAGAGAGATGGCTGTCATTCAGTTTAATTGCAATGGGATTTCCTCTAAATTATCAGAATTAAAATAACACATTTATGCAACTAAACCAGAAATTGTGTGTCTATGTGAGACATGGCTGATGGATACAGCACCAAAACCCAACTTTGTGGGATATGTGGCAACTTGGTGTCCACGAGTAGGTGGAGTGAGAGGAGGAGGCCTAGCCATATTGGTGAGGCAAGACATCCCATTTCACCTTTTAAGACTGGAGCCGTTTGATGGGAGCCTGGAGCAGCAGGGAGTAACCTTGAACACAGCCTCAGGCCTCATAGACATCATAAATGTGTATAATCCTAACCAACCCTTCTCACTTTCAGAACTTAGACATTACCTACAACAGCCAAATCACACATTCCTTTTTCTTGGGGACTTTATTGCACATTCACCTCTCTGGGATGAACGATCCCGAACTAATCCTGCAGGTCGAGCCTTGGAAGAGATGCTGGATACCTTTCCAGTAGGTATAATAAATAATGATTCCCCCACCTACATAGACAGAAGAGTAGGAACAACATCAACACTGGACTTATTTTTTGCTACTCACAACTTGGTGAGGACCAGTGAAGTGAGAACTGGGCCAGATCTTGGAAGTGACCACTTCCCAGTGTGCTGTACCTTGGGAGTAGTTCCAGTGAGGTATCCCATGGGGGCAGCACAGCACTGGATACTTGGAGCTGCGGACTGGACAAAGTGGACCTCGAACCTGAATGCTCACACAGACCAAATACATGTCAGCCCGTGCAATGCTATTATGGGCAACGACTTCCTACTAGCTGCCATAAACTCTACTGCATAAAAGTCTGTGCCCATGTCAACTGGCAGAACTGGAATCACCAGAGCTACTACCTGGTGGGATGCAGCCTGCTCAAAAGCAGTAGCTCAGCGCAGACGTGCTAAGGGGCAACTCTTTCGCTGTCCTTCACAGGAAAACCTAATAAGATACAAGCGCCTCGAAGCGGTAGCAAAGAGAACCATCCTACTCAAAAAACGAAATAGTTTTGCCCAGTATGTGGGTGCTCTCACTTGTTCTACTCCCAGCGCATCAGTCTGGCGGTGCATCCGAAGCATCAGTGGGAGGGCAAGCATGCCAAACTATCCAGTTGGAGGGCCACATGCAACACCATTAGAAAAGACAAAGATATTTTCCAAGCACTTCAGGAGACATTGTCCGACCACAGCTACTGTAGAGACTCGGAAATATCGTAATTAATTTAGAATAATCTTAGGTTCGATACAAAAATATAATGTATTTTAGTAATATTTTTGGAGTTAATTTTTATACGTTTCATGTCATTTGAAACTAGTATTTTAAAGTTAAAAATTCAATCGTAGTTCAAACTCCAAATTATCACCCTCGTTTATAGAACACCATAGTCAACCACGAGCCTATAGGCTAAGTGCCCGTCAGTTCCTTCCCCACAGTTACCCAGTGTACAGTAATTTTATTCGCGCTTTCAGTCTCTCTGACGGGTAAGTTTCTATTTACAATGTGTTAGAGAGTTTTGCATTTCACACACGTCCTAGATATTCTTTGAACTTGTCTTTTTGCTGAGCCTAGATGTTCCCCTGCAGGTTTAAGATTTCCTTTTTGAAGCAGTTTTGATACCATGTGTATTTAACAGATTGTATGGAAAACATCCAATTTCATTGTGCTTATGTTTTCATTCAAACGATTTAAATTGTGTTTGAAGTGTTCGTGCTTTGATTCGTGTTACTCTGAGATTTATAATTAATCCCGATATAGAACATTTCGAATAATAACTATTGCATCAGCTATGAAATTCATTGTCTAATTTCGTCTCACTCAAGTCTCTATGTTCGAGCATTTTATGACAAGCATACCGAAAGATCGACCACCGATTTTGACACGGTTATTAAATTTCATAGCCTCGGGTAGAAGCTGCCTATCGATATCTCGTTTTGTGTTCTCTGTAGCAGCCAGCTAATTAGGTACGATTCTTTAATATTTTACTCAACAGTTGTATTATAAAGTTACCTTGTGCTATTGATTTTTCTTGCTAAATTCTGTAATTATTTTGAGTTACTTATTGGTCTTTATCTGGGCAGGTTTCAGTTTCAGTTTCAGGTTCAGTCCAGTTTCAGTTCCAGTCTCAGTCTACGAATTTCTCAATTTCGGTCCTTGATCTTGGCTTTAACTTCTGCTGATTTTGATCGTGTCAAATAATAAACCTACAAGGTACGAAGCTGATCGTATCACTTCCCTGGAAGAACATCACCCACGAAATAATCACTACAGAAAAATAACACGTGACCCTAAAGTGCATTCGGGTCAATAATGTCAACTACTTTGAAATACAAGAGTCAAGGGAAGTCCCATGTTTTACCATGGAAGAATTGAATTCTTCTCTGTCAGCACTTAAAAATAAAGCTCCAGGACAGGATGGAGTGTATGATGGATTTTTGCAGAAGTTGCCCCTACACTGGAAAAGGGAACTGCTATGTGTTTATAACACAAGCTTGTATACCGGGTGTGTCCCTCCAGGATGGAAATGGGGAATATGGCTCCTAATTCTGAAACCTGGAAAGGACCCAGAGCCAGTTTCCTCTTATAGACCTATATGCCTGCTCTCGTGCATTGGTAAGCTAATGGAACGTTTGATCCAGAGAAGATTAGAGTATTGGATGGAAACTAATAACGTTTTGCTTGGGGAGCAAGCGGGATTTCGGAGGGGAAAGAGCACAATGGACTCTTTACTCATTGCTAAAGACTTCATTGCCAATACCTTCTCCAGGAAGCAAATATGCGTAGCAGTATATTTGGATCTAGATGGTGCTTATGACAGTGTATGGCATGAAGGAATAATCTACAAGCTGATAGCATCAGGGTTGAAAAACACTTACGTGAAGTGGCTCAAGAACTATTTGACGGGGCGAACCGCTTCTGTGCGTTTGGGGGCTGTGCAATCAGAGGGTATGCATGTCACATGGGGACTCCCACAGGGAGCAGTTCTTAGCCCACTGCTTTTCAACATCATGTCGTCGGACCTGACAGTTGCTGATGGGGTACAACTAATCATATACGCAGATGATATCACCATACTCTCAAAAAGGTGACTCTCTACCAGAAGTGAGAGCTTGCCTCCAAAGGTACTTGGACAGTCTAGCAACATGGTTTAAAAAATGGAAACTG
>VCRD01003347.1:0-16767 GCA_006783055.1 Trinorchestia longiramus | reverse complement strand
GTAAATAGTTGGAGTAATGCAGAGAGTGCTTGTACAGCAAAATTAAGAAACATATGACTAATGATGAGCAATAGAAAATCTCACACAACAGGTGAATTTTTAAACAGAAAGTGAGGTAGATTTGAAGATTAAATAAGAAATACTCAGTACTAGTTAAGACCACAGTTGTTCTATTAAATCTCAAAATACAAGTCCTAAAACTTGGTTATTTCAGAGATGTACCACAGGTCGTCTCTACAACGTACATTATACACAAATTAACACAAATGCCATGAAAAATCCTGCACCTAATATTTCTAGAAAAAATATAATGAGGTTAAGAAATATCTAAGTCCTAAACACAATTAATTCTAGACTTACTGTAAAAAGAACACACTATTCACATTAGGCACTGTCACTTACGGTGTTATCACTTAAAAGCTACGTTCACGTTCACGCCGGTTTGGGCTCTGCAAGTGCTTCTCAGGGGTGAACTTTTTTAAAAAAGAACCATAGCGACAGTTCTTTCGTACTAAGAATGGTTTTACAAATTACAGCGAATTTTTAATATTTAAAAATTTACAAGAATCTCACTTAAAGCTACAAAAACCTAATTACAAAAATACAGGAAATTTATTGTAAAAAGTACGATTTAATTTGTACGCGATTAATTAATACACATAACTTGAAAATGGAGCATGAGCAGCGATGTGATGCTACAGGTTATAGGAAAGTTTTGCTGTTGTTTCAATTTTTTAAGTTGACAATCAGTCAGTGCTACTGAGGTTTTTATATAACTACCCATTTTGTTCACCTACTATAACAAAAATCTTGGAGGAAGAACTAATTTTTTATCTAATTACTCTCGTTTTCTTTTTTTCCAAGTTTAGAGTAGCTTCTCGGATGTTGAATATAATCACCCGTACCAAATAATCATGAGAGGGAACTTGCTGAAACTTGATATTCGCTACAATATTAGGAAATTGTGAGTTTTCATACATTTCAGGTTTATGATGTGATACATCAATGTGGAATATTGGGAAGGTTGATCTGAACATTTCAAAGTCTATGAGTGACTTACTGTCTGAAGCTTGTAAAAATCTGTCATAGATTTCCATAATTTCTCTTGTTTGAAAGTTATTTTTTAGATCTTTATCTGGGAACTGAATACTATTAATTTCAACATTAACTGATTCGACATTCATATGATCGAAAACCATTGAAGATGTTTTTTGTGAAGTAATTCTATTTAGATGCTGCAATCCGATGAAAATGCTCTGAGGTTTGTGAATGGTGCTAGACAATGGAATCCTCACATCAGCGTTGCGTGGTGGCTGGTTACGATATACATTAACAGCTAACCAAGACAGTTTAAATGTACTATCTTTGGCGAGTTGAGTTTCAAGTCTAGCTTTCATTCCTAAAGATGTTTCTGCATAAGGAATCATCCATACACATTTCGTTACAACAACACGTCCATCATCAACACCATCTCCTCTTTGAATAAGCCGTTCTGATTTGTTTAATGTGAAAGTAAGTCGGTGTTTGACACCTCTGAAAACATGATCTACTTGTTGACAGAATGTAAAAATACGACTTACAGGTAGAAGAAGATGTACTGTTCCAGAGCATCTACGTTCATAACTACGACGCTGCTCGTCATCTAGGAAAAATATTTGCGAATGACCTATTGGTTTTAGTTTGCTCTCATCATTATACTTTAAGAGATTATTAAGCAGTGTAGCTATACCAATATAATCGATGCGTTCTATCTCGTTGTCATCAATATAATAGCGTCCTTCTTCAAAGATGTTAAAGCCATTGTCACTCAGAGAAATATCTTCAGCTCTTTCAGCTCCGGTTGTTGATGTGGCCGCTTTGTCTTTCCAGATGTAAGTTTCACCGTCTTCTTTTCGAAGTTTAATTGTTAGTAAGAGATAAGATTCTGCAGGGAGAAACCAAATGTCCTCATTGTTAGTAGTAAATGAAAAATTATCTGTATCATCTAAAGCACCAGCACCATGACTGTCTTCATAAACTTTTACATAGTCATATTTAACGATTGAGGTGTCCCGTTCAGCAATAGAAGGAAATTCCCAAATGGGTGAGTCAGTTTCTTGAAGAAAAGCTTCCATAGTTAGTTACTTAGTTAGTTGAGTCTTTGTGGTAGTTTATTTAAATTTTGCGCTTTAAAACAAATTTTTATTGATATGGGTTCGATCAAATCAATCAAGTTTCCTTTTGAATCAGTAACTTTGAGTTCAATATGTCTTATAATGTTATCACGACAAGGATAATATTCAATTCTTTCAAGTTTTTCTTGAATGGCTGATCCTGGTTGTGCAAAAGGCAAGATATCAAAAAGAACATCTTTCATTTCTGGTTGGTAGCGACGTTCAACCAGGTTACATTGGATAAAAAGCCTATCAACACCGCGAGTAATATTGATGATGTTTGTTCCTTCTTCATAGGGTTTGTCATAAATCTTAGGTTCTAATCCAAGAAGCTTGTACAAATTCCCTTGTGTAAAATCCAATTTAATACCATCACGTAGTCGTACAGAACATTTAAATGTAGATTCATTAACTCCTAGTGTTACCCTCTCTCCAGAAGAAGCGAAATGATCATTTACTTGATTATTCAAGTATTCGGAGAGAGCACTTATTTCGTACATTCTTTTAGGTATGACAATTACATTTTCAAGACCATTACAAGTAATCTTAATTTTGTTGTTGTTATATTTTTCTGAAATATTTGGATAGGTATACCAAAGAAAGATGGATTTAAGTCCAATTTCAGGATGTTTTCCTAAAATAAGAGGATGATTAGAGTGAAAATCATATCTGAAGAGAGGTTTATCTACATGTAGAAGAATGTATTCGTAATCCATTGTAGCTGTTCATAACATTTCATAAAACATTGTAAACAATTTTTTAAATTAAAGTTTGTATTTAGAGAACAGATTTATGAATTTTTGGTGTGATGTAATTGATGTCGAGCATTTCATCGAAAATGGTGCGAATATCATTTTTCAAAACAGTGCTTGTGTTTCCTGCTCGCAGTGAACCTAGCTTAATTAATAATTTGTCTTCCAACTCTTTAGGATTGGTGTATAATGCCACTAATCCCTTTCCAGTTTTTGGTTCAGGGACGTCTGCAGGCTTCGCTGACGCACCTGGTGTACGATACGAGCGAACTGGTGTATTCCCTGAAGACTCTTTCCATTCATTGGAAATTGGTTTTATATAATCTTTAAACTTTTTACCACGATTGCATTTTACTCGATCTTGCCAGTCATAGAGAAAAGCTTTTGTTTGTTGCATCATTTTTTTGTATACTTCTAAGTCTTCGGCAGGGACATCACCAGGGTTTTTGAGAGTAATAAGCTTCCATAAACCTTCAGTGCCTTTGTATTTTTCCTCATCAATGATAAAATCATCTCCTTCAATTTTTACATCCATACGACCAAGTCTAAAATTTGTACTTCCTTCAACTGGTTTAATCCCAAAAGCATGATCATATCGTATTGAAGGTGTTTTAAGGTAACGATCAGCTAAAACACCAAGACGTAATATGTTTTGTCTAGAAGGTGGCGGTTCAATGGTAGGCTGTTGTTGAGGTGGTTCAATAGCAGCCTGCTGTTTTATTGAAGAAGGTGACGTGGACCGCCCTTCGGGCGGACCGCCAGCGAAGCTGACGGATGTATGTACAAAGGGTACCAGTGAATTAGACCAAGCGTGCTTCAATTCAGCAGATTGATTTTCTAATGCTTTTAGAATAGGTTTAGCTTTACGTTTTGTGATATCTTGAAAATTTTCTTCTTCAATGGTTGATTCTTCAATGCGACTTTTTTTAACATGTCGGGCTTCTAAAATCTTTCTTGCTAGACGTGCAATACGGTCAACTTCAGACATTTTGAACTACAACTACAAGTTCAGCGTAAAATACACTACCTACTGTTTTATTTGGCGTGAAATATATTTTTTGATTTATGTTTACTATCTCTGATATTTCAAAAACTTTAGGAAATGGTCCCCAACAATTTAAGATTACTCTGCCATCCGACCTTTGGTCGGTCGCGCGCCGCGCGTCTAAGTGAGCAGTCATTTTTAATGAATTCTCTTTAGCAGAGTATATTTTTATTTTTTTCAATGTACCGTATACAGGAAATTCGTAGTAATTTTCCCCATTCATCAAAGTCAAGTTTTCATTACGTATTAATCTACTTCTTTTTGAAGTTAATTGAATCAGTTTTTCCTCCGGAATGGACTGAGCGCGGCGCAGAGCTTCAACATTTCCATTGAACATAGACATAAGACTGGTTTCAATATTTGATAGATATTCCTTTTGATTCTTGTCAACTTGAATTATCTTTGCTTTTACATGTTCAATTTTGGAAAATAATTCAGCCAGTGGTCCGCCCAGCACGTCAAACTTACGTTGAGCATCACTGATGTGTTGTTGTATTTTCCTTTTTTCTTTTGCTATATTGGATTCAATTTGCTCATTTTTAACATTCAAATTATTAAGATCTTCACGAATACTTGTTAAAATTTCATCATGTTTGGTCTCAACTTCAACAGTCCTTTGGGCGGTCGCGCTCAGTGCGTCAAGATCTTCACGAATACTTGATAAAATTTCACCATGCCGCTCAGCCGCGGAGGCTGCATTCTTTTTCAATTTATTGATATTAGATTGTATTTCACGATGGATGATTGAATTGTTTTCTAGGTTATCATCAAACCCCCATAGTCTCATAGACATCTTACCTTCGGTCAGTCGGTGCGGACGCAGGTTGGTCCAAATTTTTTCTTATTTTGAATTTAGGATTTTTGTGTATTGTATCGAGAAAAAGAAAGCTGTGAGGATCACTCGTTGCTTCCCTAAAAATTTCAATAAAGTTTTTCTTATCCAAACCGAAATTATGATTTTTATATATTTCACTTCGTTCTCGGTCGTCATTTACGTTCCAAAAGCAAAAATAATTACAATTTAATCTTATATTCTTGGGTGTGGAAAAGTAACTCTGGGTTAAGAAGATAACTGTTGCGTTCTTCTTTCGACCCCTGATGAACAAATCAGAAATTTTATCAAAATTAGATGTGTCAGTGACAAAATCATCAAAAATGATTAGATTATGTTCATCACCATCAAGATCATCCACAGATATGATATCATCAGTCTTAAATGAAAAGTCAAAATCTTCAACTTCAGCAGCAACCTCACAAGCTGTTTGTAGTTCTATATAATTTTCTTCGTTTAAATCTTTAGCATATACATAAATTCTACTCCACGGAAGCAAATCGTACACCAAATTCAACATAAAATTGGTTTTTCCGCATGCAGATGGTCCACAGAGCAATACACGCCTAGGAGTCTCAGGAGCTAATTTGCAACGAATGGGGTTTGCATTCCAGTTTTTTAAAGAATCGTAATTAATTATTGGTATATTTTCCTTAGTCTTATCTGAAAAATATTTATTTTGTGTCATATTTACATATATCAATTATTATTTACATCATGAACGAGGCTAGACAGCTTGCAAAAGAACTTCATGCACCCGCTCGGAAAACTTACCGACGGCGAAAAACAGTTACCTGTGGTATTGACGATCTGTGGCAAGCGGATCTTGTTGAAATGCACGAGTTAGCAAAACAAAATAAAGGGTATAATTATATTTTGACGGTCATTGACACGTTTTCTAAATTTTCTTGGGTTATTCCTGTGAAAAACAAAACAGGTGATCTTGTAACTAGTGCTTTTCAAAACATTCTAAAAAACAGACAACTAAACAATCTCCAAACTGATCAAGGAAAAGAGTTCTTCAACACAACATTTCAGAAATTAATGAATAAATACAATATCAATCATTATCATACATTTTCTGATAAAAAAGCTGCTATTGTAGAAAGATTTAATAGAACCTTGAAAGGTAGAATGTGGAAAAAGTTTATGGAATTAAACACTCACAATTGGTTAGATTTGTTAGATGATATTGTTTCTGAATACAATGCAAGTTATCATAGGACAATTAAAATGGCGCCAGTAGAAGTACATAAAGAAAATGAAGGAGAAATATTAGACTGCTCAGCCGCGGAGGCTGGACCACCGAAGACAAATAATACAAAGACAACACAACCAAAGGAATTAAAAATAGGAGATATTGTTAGGATATCTAAATCGAAAGGTATATTTGAAAAAGGTTATAAATTTAATTGGTCCGAAGAATTGTTTAAGATTAAGAAAAAGATTTCTAGTGAACCTGTGACATATCGTTTGGAAGATATGGCTGGAGAGGAAATCAAAGGTTCTTTTTATAATGAAGAACTATCAAAGACTAAGATCCCTAACTATGCACGAATTGAAAAGGTGTTAAACAAGAAGTCTGTAAATGGTATTACCTACCTTAGAGTGAAATGGAAAAATATGACAATAGATTTAATAGTTGGGTTCCACAGGAAGATACATTTAAATTGTGAAACAAGCTCCGAGGCTGAGCGGTGTTATATGTTTTTGAACAATTTTGGGGGACCCGGTTGGATTCAAACTTTACTGGCAAAGACTTTGCTTTTAAAATCAATTCCAATTTTAGTTTAGTTTAGTTTCTTCATCTCCTTTCCATTCATTTCCAGCTTTGATCCATTCTAACGTTTTTTTCAATTCACTCCTTCATAAAGCCAACTTTTTCTCTATGAACTTTTTTCCTATATCCTTCGGCAGTATATAATTTTTCACTTTGGGATTTCAAAACAGGAAGTATGATTTCGTTTTGTATACATTGTTCTCTTAAAATTGAGGTTACAGACGAAAGCTGTGTACCCTTAATTGGTCTACCAGTAAAAGGACTGACATTAGGATTTTCAGTCCATTTGATTAGCTCCTCTTTTGTTAACTGTTTCATGATTTATTTTTATTTGTTCATTTTTTAAGTGATGTAGACCAAAAAAATAAAAAATTTTAATGGATGTAGAACAAAAAAAAATTTTTATAATTAAGAATTTATATACATATAAAAATGGCTATTCCTCAGGACCTCAGTCAATTTTCCATCAAAAATCTTAGGTCTATGATCGAGCATCATAGACTTGAAGTCAAATACCCGCATGACATCAACAGAGTTGCAGATAGAACCGATTTTGAACGACAAATTTTAGAGAGAACTCTTCATAATTATAGACAATTATTACAGTCAAAATAGGATAACCCGATTTACCATGATTTAAGCGAATTACCAAGATCTGACGAACTCAAAGAAACTCTGAATGAACCTAGAGAACCTAAAGTCAAAATAAAATATCTAAAAAAGGAACATGTAAAGAAATGGAATGCATCCAAAGTAACTTTTAAAATACATTACGAAGGTTCCAATCCTCAAACTATTGAAGAAACACTACTTGGATTGCTTAATGACACTATTAGAAATAAAAACTTACATAGAAATGATAGAATTAGATTAGTTATCTGGCATAATAATTTACATCTTCCATTATCTACAAGTCTGATAAAAGTTGATGAACTAGATGTGACAAAAGTATCTGCAATAGGTAATACAATAGAATACAAAGATTTCCCTCTTAATGAAGCAGAGATTACCATAGAAACCATAAAACTACCTCGAGGAGCTGGAAGAACTAAACCCGGTTTGGTACTAAATGAGGAGTTTATTAGAACGAGAAGAAGTACAGTGGAAATTAAAGCAAAAGATGGTTGTTTACCGAGATGCATAGTTGTTGGAATGACTTACATTACGCCTTGCCCTTTCACGGATTCGGAATGTAAAATGATAAGAAACACAACAAAAGGTCGTGGCGGCTGTAAATGGAAGCTTCAAGAGATCAAAGCTAGAGGAATTTGTAAACAAGCAGGTTTGCAGTTTGACAGTATATTTGAGTTGGAAGACATTAAGAAATTTGAAGATGTATGCAATGTAAAAATTGTTGTCTATGATTTTAAATTGGATTGCCTATACGATAATAAAAATAATACAAACCCAAGAGAAATATACATATATCATTTTGAATACTGAAAAAGAGCATTTTCAATTTGTAATCACAAAAATGAATGCTTTTCTAGGAGAGCCATACTATTGTAAATTTTGTCGAATAGGTTATTCACATAAAGAACAACACAAATGTAAAAATACATGTCAATCATGTAAATCTTCTACATGTAACCAGAGTGATGCTGGCATAACTTGCGTTGACTGCAATAGGGATTTCCAAGGAGAAAAATGTTTCAAAAATCATAAATTTGGTAAGTCTTACGTTGATAAAACCACCAAAGAAGAAAGTCAAACTTTGTCAACTTGTGATAGGTATAAGAAATGTCCAAATTGTGATGAAACCTCTTATAGAAGGATCAAATCTAAGGAAATAAATCACAAGTGTGGTTATAGAACATGTTCAAACTGTAATGAATATACCAACTTAGAAACTCATAAATGTTTTATTCAAAAGAAAAATCTTCCAAAGAACCCAAAAAAGAATGAAAAACTTGTCTTTTGGGATGTGGAAGCTTATCAAGTCTCTGGCAAACACATCCCTTATTTAATTATTGTCAAAGATTATGAAGGAAACAAGTCTGTTTTCCGTAGTATCGATGAATTTTGTACAGATATTTTCAATAATGAAAAATGGAAAGGGTATACATTCATTGCACATTTTGGAAAAGGTTATGATCATCAATTTGTTCTTGAGTGGCTGTTAACTAAAGTAAACATGATAAGTGAAGAGTCAGATAATCTAAATAGATCCAAAATAAATGTTATTAAATCAGGTTTAAAACTTATGAAAATCGAATATGACAATAGAAAATTCATTGATTCTTTCAATTTTTTACCTATGTCATTGAGAAAGTTGCCTAAAACATTTGGGTTTGAAAAGGATGTTATTAAGGGTTACTTTCCTCACTTTGCCAAACCTAACGGAAAATATGGTAAAGGTTATGAAGGTCCGTTACCTCCTAAACGTTACTATGGATATTTTGATATGAAAGCTGATGAACAGAATGAATTTGATTCATGGTATGACAGAGATAAAACATTTAATTATAAACTTGATTTTGATCCTATTGTAGTGATGACGTAGAAGTCTTAAGAAGAGCATGTATTCTATTTCAAGATAATCTATTTGAGAAGGTCAAAATTGATCCTTTTGATTCAGTTACTATTGCTAGTTTTTGTCAAAAGATGTATCTATCCAACTTTTATGATGGATCCATGGCACAATTTTCTAATGAAAAAGCAACTTCTAAAATTGGAGATACATGGTTGTCATTTCAGGAAGAAAAGTATGCTATTAATTTAGATAGAGAATACAGGCTAGGAGATTTTATTGTCGATGGTTATGACAAGGAGTATGAGATTGCTTATGAATTTTTGGGTTGTTATTGGCATGGCTGTAGATCATGTTTTCCAAAAGAATATATTAGATATTACCAAACTATGTATAAACTGAAGAAACTTAAAGAAAGACTAGGAAATGACAGCAATGTGACTGTTTGGGAATGTGAAGCGAGCAAAGACAAAGAGTTCAAAGATTTTCTCCTCAAAAGTTACGACGAACACAGTCAACCAATTAAGTACAGAGATGCACTCTTTGGTGGAAGATGTGAAGCTTTCCATCTGATCAAACAGATACCAAATGAAGCATATTATGATGATGTCGTATCTTTGTACCCATCAGTTCAAAAATGAAACATTTTCCAAAAGGACATGCAAAAAAGATACAACATCCAAAAAAGTTTGATAGCAAATGGTTTGGTCTTATCAAAACTAAGATATTAGCGCCAAGAAACCTTTTCATTCCTGTTTTACCCGCAAAAGTACATTACAAAGTAAAAATTCCTCATTCTTATTACAAAAATAAAGAAGTTGTAAAAGACACTGAAAAACTGATGTTTGCATTGTGTCAAACTTGTACGAAACTAAATCAAAAAACCAAATGCAAACACAGTGACGAAGAAAGAGCATTCGTAGGGGTTTGGACTACGGAAGAAGTTAAAGAAGCCTTAGCTTCGGGATACGAAATAAAATATATCTACGAAGTATGGGATTTTGAAAAAACTAGTACTCTTTGAAGCGAATATATCAATTTTTGGTTAAAAATTAAATACGAATCCTCCGGAATTCCTAACAATATGTCGAAAGAAAATTATATCGAGAAAGTAAAAGAGTCGGATGGTATTGACTTAGATCCTGATAAGATAGAATTTAACCCTGGATTGAGAGCTGTTGCTAAACTTTGTTTAAACAGTCTCTGGGGGAAATTTGCACAAAAAGACAATTTCACAAAAGTAGAATATCTATCTAAATTTGGAGAACTTCAAGATATCTTGATTAATGACTGCAATGAAGTTACTTCTTTTGATTTTTATAAAAACAATGAAATCTGTTGTATTGGTTACAAAACCACCAAATCTGCTATCGAATGTACGAGAAATACCAATCCTGTTGTAGCAGCTTTTGTAACTTCTTGGGCTAGAATTACTTTGTTGAAAAGGTTGCAACAATCAGGTATGGACACGTTGTACTCGGATACTGACTCTGTTGCTACAAAGAAAAATTTACCAACTGGAAACTGTTTAGGAGAATGGGAACGAGAACAAAATTTGGTGGATAAATTTGTATCGGGAGGTCCAAAAACAACATGTTATACCGTTAAGAAAGGAGATAACAAAAGAGACATCTGTAAGTTCAAAGGTTTTGTTCTGAATGCTGAGAATAATAAATACTTGAACCTAAAAAATTTGGAATTATTGGTTTTAGGTGAAAACAAAAATAATAGGATTACCTTGATTAATCCATGTAAAATTACTAGGCAAAAAGATGGTTCTTTAGTTAACAAATATGAAGAAAAAGAATATACTTTTGACTATGATAAAAGAATTCCAAAAAGTCTCGTTAATGGTGATATTATAACATTCCCTTATGGATACTAACAGAGATAAAAAAAATAATTTATGTGTAAGATATCTATTATATTAATAGATAGATTTTTGAAAATGGAGTCTTCAATAGCAACAGCTCCTGTGTATCCGTCTTTGCAGCCCGGTTCAGCACTTAAAAAGGACCAATCAAATGAGAACATTTATAGGCTCAATAGAACGAATTCAATTTTAGAAGAATTAAAAGCTGAGAAAGAACACTACGCGTCAACTTATAAAAAATACAAAAAAGTTCACATAGCATTAAATGGAATTCAGTTGCTTTTTAATACAACTTCGGTTACAACAGGTGGTTGTGCGGTTGGTTCAGTAGCTTCCGGTATTGGTGTGATTGCAGCTGTACCACTAGGTGTGATTGGTATGATTAGTGGAGGTGTAGGAATAGTGCTAGGTATTTTTGATCAAAAAGTCCTTAAAAAGATGAAGAAACATTCAAAACTTGTGCAGTTATGTCAGACAACTGACAGTGAAATGATTAGAAAATATCTGTATGATCAACAAGTTACGAAAGAAGAATTTACTGAAATTTTGAAAATGATGGACAAATATTACGTCGTCAAAGATGAACTTCGAGAAAAAAGTCAACTTGTCGGCAACATAGAAAAAATTAAAAAAGAGTACACAGAACAAGGTAAAAAGTTAGCTTATCTAGAAGCATTGCAAGACCAAAAAATTCAACAATGAAGGTTATTTTAATGATTGCTGTACTTTGTAGTATTGTACTGAGTGTGGGTGCTGCAGAATACTGTGATAATGGGGGGTTCATAACAGTAGACAGTAAAGGTATAAAAAATTGTTTTTGTCATGGAACAGGATTTTATGGTCCACACTGTAATATTCCTTGTCCTTTGTCATTCCCAACGGAATGTATAATTATATAACAAACAATCTGCCATCTGCTTTAGGGACTTTGGACCCGCTGTTGCAAAGCTGCAACAGGTAGCATTCCAGATTGTCTTAAAATTGGAGTCAATCTGGGATATCTCACCATGGCACTCCATTCACTTAAACTAAATATTGGTTGTATTTCGCATACAAAGTATGCGAAAAATAGTAACCAGCAACAGAGGGACTTACATCTTCCATTCACTAGCCAGGTCTGGTCGGTTCTTTAGCATATTGTTAATTACTTTTTCATTTTTAAGGAGCTGTGAAGGAGAAAGAGACAAATTCAGAAATTTTTGATGTTTGTATGAAATTTTTCCAAGCCATCTCAATTTTATTGCATATGAATAACTAATGCCAAAACAATCTGGTAGTAGTGCTCTCAATGTAGTGTGTTTTACCCAACGTATCAATTCACAATTGTGAAGCTGACAGACTAATTCTATAAAGTAGCCAAATTTAATTTGTCTCTGCAACGGGGTATTTTGATCGCGGTTTAATTCTTCTTTTGAAAGAAGAATTAATTGAAAGAGCTCATCAAAGTTCCCACAATTAAGTGCAGGTTTCGGAAAAGGTGGTGTGTTCTGAGCTTCACTGTTGTAATGATCCTTGAGCCACTGATGTGCCTCTTCCGGTGTTTCAATAACTGGAGCCTTACGTACTGCTTCCTCTCTGCTCGCTGCCATGGTGAGATATGAGAGTGCACCGGAAATACATCCTGTATATATACGAGCGCTTGTATAACTCATAGATGTTAATCAATACCGTTGCTATGGATGTCACATTCAGTGTGATCAACATCTATGAGTCATACAAGCGCTCTCACTATGACTCATTTAGGCTGATCAATACCGTTGCTAGGTGGTGTAGTGACATCCTCAAACTTTTACATTACGACTCGGTTTTTGTCTTGTTCTTGATTTATCAGCTTGTTTAACATAAATTCTACTGACTTTGCCTTTATATTCTTCTGGTACAGATATTCTAGAGAATCGTTCAGAGAGTTCTTTTTCTTCTTTTTCTGCCTCTTGTTCCATTTTTAGAGTTTCTAAAACTGATAATGGTTTTATGTAAGAAATAGACAATTCTAAACAAGGTATAATTTCTTTCTTTATAGTTTATTCATCATGCCTTTTTGCTAATTCATTATATTTATTAACAATTTCTTCATACTTTGACTTGAATTCTATAGCGTTCTTCTGCCATTTCTTGGTGGAATATATTTGTTTTTGAAATAATTGATCCCTACAATCCGATTCACACATTTTACTGTATATCAATACAAATAAAGCTTTATATTTGTTTCTTTCTTCTTCAGATGTTTTTATGTTTTCAATCTTCTTCTGAATTTCATTCATTGTTTTGACATATGGAGCTGCTGTTTCTTTTGTACAGTTTATATTTTCAAACTTTTTAACATCTTCTAACAGTTGTTTCAAATCAATAGATTTTTTCACAGTAGCAAGAACTGTATTTGCATCTAACTGTTCCATTTTTTCTAGTGGAAAACTTTTAGCGTCGTGTTAGATTTCGTAAGATTTCGTCAGATTGCGTCAGATTGCGTCAGATTTCGTAAGATTTTGTAAGATTGCGTCAGATTTCGTAAGATTAAGATTTAACTATAAAAATGCACCAACAAATTATTGAAAATCAAACACGGTTAATTAATCAAATGATTTCTGAAGGTAAAAACATCAAACAAATTTGTGATCATTTCGGAATTACCAGGAATACGTTTTATAGACGAATTCGTACTAATGCGTGGGGCACGACTGAGGATACCAAACATGGAACAAAAATCTACAACACCGCTTCTACGGATAAGCCTATAGATTTATTATTTAATTTGACTATAAAGGAGTTTGAAAAGGTTTGATAAAGCTGCACAATTTCATGATATGGCATATTCGATTTTTAAAGATACTAAAGACAGGCATCTTTTTGATAAAAAGCTTCAGGATGAAGCATTCAAACTGGCTAAATCTTCTGATCATTCGTTGAAAGATAGAGCTGAAGTGGGCTTGGTGGGTGGTGTAATGTTAGCTAAACGTAAATTAGTATTAGGGATGTAAATATTAGTTATAGAAAACTCCATACTCTTTGAATATGGAATGTCGGAAATCAAGGGAAGGTCGGGAACACGAACACGTACACTAAACACTATACTGAAGATTCTGGAGGCTATCAATATTGAATTTTAAGGGATGATTTAAGGGATAAAAAACCAGGGTCTCAAGTGACGTGCTATAATACTTGTGTTGAAGAGAATTCTGGTATGAGATACCTTGTAAGGCTGGATGAGGAATGTAAGATTTCATAGTGCATCCATAGAATAAGCGACAGTGATGTTGGATAGTCATTTTTTTTAATATGACTACCTGCTAAGCTTAGACTTAGACTTAGACTTAGATTGAGGGCCAGCATTTTGGCTGGGGCCTTTGTAACGGCCTTCAATTCCCTCCAATACACACGCACATACAACACGATGGCATCCCAGAGTTTTTCTTCTGTGAACCAGGGTCGTCCAAACTAATTTCTCTGGGGCCACCCTGAGCCATTCCATGCAAACGGACCAGCCAATTGAGGCCATCACTGGAAGATCCAGCTTGTCACAGACAGCCCCTCATGCTTAGCAGGCAGTCACATTGAAGAAAAATGCCTATTCAACATCCCTGTCGCTTATTCCATGCATGCGCTAAGAAATCTTTCATTGCATCCACAACAGTCATGTTACATTCCTCATCCAGCCCTACAAGATATCTCATACCATAGTCCTCGTCAACACACCTTCCATTCCACTTGTTTTCTCCACATTACTCATGGACCACATCCATGAGGCTATTTCGCTCCTGTTCATACTTACTACATTCCAAGACCAGATGTTCAACTGTTTCCTCTACTCCTCTTTTACACTGCAGACATAACCTTGTATTCCCCTCATTCCACCTCCATGTACGCCTCTTCACCCTTAATGCCTTACACCTGACGGCAAACAAGAGTTGGCTGCCAAAACTTCCATCATAAAACATTTCAAAGCTTGGTACATTCTTACTGGCATACCAGATTAAAGTAGTTTTCCCATTCATACTATGCTTCCATTTGTTCAGGCCATACTCTTTTGTTAGTTTTTCAATTTCTTTCTTCCACTCATTACAATCCCACTCCATTCCTTTACCTCCATGACCTCTCAACAACCAATCGTCCATAGTTCTTCCAATTCTAACACAAACTGTCCTCTGAATCTTCAGTTTTCTTGCATGCCCCCAGCAAATTTTCTCCCAAAGACTTTCACTCAGATTCCATTCAACGATTCGTTTAACCCACCTTTTATTCTCCATTCGCTCAATTCTTACCTTATAATTTAACACAGCCTTTATCATTCTTTCAGAAACAGACTCCACCCTAGATCCCCTCTAAGAGCTTCTGCAGCCGTCCATTTCGGGACGCCTAATGCCAAATGCCCTACCCTATTCTGCAGCACCTCCAACTTTTCAAGGTCTCCTCCATTCCATGCCATAACATTCATGCCAAACATTATGCTAGGNAACATACTTCCAAATTCCTCTGACACATTCATACTTATTTGCTCTATATTTGGCCACACTGCTTAGCCTTCCCCACCACTGCATAACTTTTACCACTTTCTCACCTTTTTCTCTTGCACATCCATCTTCACTCAGCATACATCCCAGGTACTTATATTCCTTAGTTCTACCTATCTTTACTTCTCCAATATTCCACTCTCTATCTCTGTCAGTCTCATCCCCATTTATAACCATGACTTTACTTTTATCTCCTCCAAATTTCACCTTGAAATCTCTACTGTATTCATCCACAATCTCCAACATCATTTGCAGTTCCTGCTCTGATTCACTAACTACAACTATATCATCAGCATACAGTAAGCAACTCAGTTCCTCCTCTCCAACTTTCAGTCCAAAACCACTCCTTCTCAGGCGTACTGCTAATTCTTCTGTATAGAGACCAAACAATAAGGGAGACAGGGTACAACCCTGTCTCACTCCCCTTACACTCCTCACCTGTCCCGTCACTAAATTTTCCAACCGGTATACTGCACATGTGTTCTCACACAAGCTTTTCACAATGTTCACTATCTTCTCACTAAAACCCATTTTTCCTAGCACGTCTAGCAACCTCCTACGGTCTACTCTATCATGCGCCTTCTCAATATCCAAAAATGCAAGATACACCTTTTTATTTTCCTTCCTCTTTCTTTCAATTACTTCACTTACCACAAACAAATTATCTTCACCACGTCTATCTCTCCTAAAACCATTCTGTTCTTCCCCCATTACTCCTTGTTCTTCTACCACATGTTTCATCCTTTCATTTAGTATTCCACAAAAAATCTTACTTACTGTGTCAGCCAGAGCAATAGGTCTATAATTTTTTAGTTCTTTCATATTCTTATGTCCACCCTTATGCAATAAAACTACATTACATTTATTCCACTCATCTGGGGCTCTTTCACTCCTCCATATCTCATCAAAAAAACATCTCAACATTTCAATTATACTCTCACCACTATACTTATAGAACTCATATGGAATATCATCAGGGCCACTTGCCTTCCCATTTTTCACCTTTTTTAAAAAAGTTTCAATCTCCACACTTGTAATTTTATCTTCTATTTTTAAAACATATTCCCCAATCTGAAGAGTGACCGGTTCTTCATCTATCAAAGGTTCATTCATTCCACCAATGTCTTCCCAAAAGTCCACAACTGCCTTCACCATTTGTCCGTGATCACTCACTTCGCATCCCTCAACTACTAATTCATGGATTTGTACTTCATTACTTCTGTTATTACCTTGTATAAAATTATACCACTCTTTAATTCCATCTGGACCCTCTTTTCTGATATTTTCCACTTTTTGTCTCTCATCTTTCACTCTAGCCTCATATATCATTCTTTTTACCTTCTTTTGCTGAGCTTTG
>VCRD01003346.1:0-63320 GCA_006783055.1 Trinorchestia longiramus | reverse complement strand
ACAAAGTGACCGTTGGCCTGACTTGTGCGCCATGATTGGTTGACTTGCGTGTACGTCACTGAGACCCCCGACCCCCTCCCCACATCCCACACAATTCTATGACGTCAGAATTGAATTTCCCTTACTATTCTTTACTGTACTGTGAGGGTCAGTCTGAAGAAGGTGTTTGTGATAGAAGGTTGTCAAGCCGTGATCTCCTGCGCTACTTTTGAAGCACAGACATGGAGGGCGAAAACAAAGTGAGTGGATTTGTATATTTTCAACAATCTCATGCTGTTTGCATGCAAATATTTTTACAGCATTCTTTGAATATACCTACCAAATGCATATTATTTTGGACCATCTTATTAGATCTAGATGAAAATATTCACAAATATATGCTGAGTATTCAATAAAAATTTAAATATTTCACCAATACATATAATTGTTTTACCTAAGTTAACTTGTCCTTAGAATTTCAAGCACACACAATACACCTGTAAAATAGGGTGGGGCATAATTCTTGTTACGTATTTTCAAATCAATTTCAATAATTATTATTTCGCAAATATTACGCAATGTAATTTCATTCAATTAATCATTAAGAATGTACCAAATTTTTTGCAGAACCATTAGCCATTAACTATTAACTGCCTGTAAAATTTATGCAAAAGTTCATTACAGAGCAGCATGAAAAGGGACCGAGTCCATCCGAAATATTCAATCTAGGGAAAAATCTCAAAATCTACAGAATGTTGATAAAAAGAACAAGTGAAGCCTGCTCCACTCCTCGCCAAAATATTAAAGTTTTAAAGTCAAAATTAAATAAATGCTGAGAGAAAATACTCTTAGAAGTAGTTCGTACGGCCATTAAAGACTTTCCTAGAAGACTTCGACAAGTAGTGAGGGCAAAAAAGAAGCATTTTGAATATTTTTTTGTCGTCCTTGATAAGTCAATTACTTACCATTTATTTAAGTCAGACCTTGAAATAATGTCATTTTTTATAGAAAAAATTGTTTCTGTTTTGTAACAGCATTTATGCTCCACCTTCTAATTAGGAAAATGTATTAGGCGACAGGAAGGAAGAGACTTGACTCAGACTGACGTCTTACAAGTAACACCTACGAGAACAAACTACATTCATTTGTTATGAGGAATAAAAGTTTGCTACTAACATGGTACGCAGGGATAAAAATTCCTTAATAATCATAATTATGGGCAACGAATAATTTCTGAAGAATGATTTTTGACTATAGTGAAAAAATATAAATTCTTTGCATAATCTGCTCTTATTTTGTGGTTACCTAAAGTTAAACAATATTAAGTCACAGTTTGTACTTGTTTTGTTTACAGTAGCTCATCAGCAGTAACTGGGAGGGTGTGTATGTGAGTCCATCCCTAAGCAACGGAGTTGCAGCAACTAAACCCAATACACATAAATGAACATCAATGAACATAAGACCAAAGTTACATGATATATAGTTTCAAATGAAGATAGAAATTTGCATAATGAAAACGTGAGCATCGCTGAAAAATTTCGTTCATTTTTCTTACAATTTAGCGTGAATCAATTACCGTAGAAGCGAAAAGAAGAGTCCAAAATGAAATAAAAAAGTACGAATTACCGCGTACCAGTGGAGCAGTTATTTAATAGTTGACGAATTATAATCGTTATTACTGTTATTACTAGTAGTCCCACTCATGAAAATTCACGTATTTTTTATTGAATTTCTTCATTTGATTTGCCAGTGGAGTGGTCTGTCTATCTGTCTGTCCATGTGTCACACTCTTCTAATCGATAGCTTTGATAGCAACAAGGATAAAGCTTAAGAAATACAAGAAATCATTCTATTGCATTATTTTTCTGTGGCAATTTAATTCCCTTTCACTTACATTATGGTATCCAGAATACACAATCGGTTTATTTTTACAAATAGAAATTTTCGTTGAACCTTTTTCTGTTGAAATTCATCATGATGCTTTGATATTTTTAATTGATAATTCGAGAAGAAATATTTTCAATTAGTTTCACCAGTAACTTGGCTACCACTTAGTATGAGGCCAAAGATTTTGGAAATTAAGTCATTGTTTTAGGAATTGTGATTTTCTGGAAAAGCTTCAAAGAGATAATAAAGGATATTTCAGGATAAAATTCCGGCAAAAAAAGGCCAACATGGATAGAAACATGTCCAACCGTAAGAGAGAAGCAGCAAGACTTCGACAGCAAGAAAGACGCCGAAGACTATCGGACGAACAACGCGAAATGGCAAGACGAAGCAATGCTGCTCGCCAACGAGAAGCTAGAGCTAACTTGACCCTTGAACGGCGTTTGAAAATTCTACGGAATAATGCAGAGCAACACCGAGTAGCTAGAGAGGGCTTAACGCATGAAAGACGAGAGGAAATTCTTCGGTATGACGCTGAACAACATCGAGTGGCACGAGAGAATTTGACTCAAGAAAGAAGGGATAAAATTCTTCAGATTGATGCCGAACAGCATCGACTTGCGCGAGAGAATTTAACTGAAGAAAGAAGGGATGAAATTCTTCAGTAGAATGCATTCTCTCACAGATTAGGTAATTATTTAGATTCGGCGAGCATTGCACTAGTACGTATTCATAGTTTTTACTAATTCAGTTACCAAACGTTTCTCTTAGGAATGATTTCTACGAGACCTAGATATTTCCACACGTTCAGCTTGCGAAGAGTTTTTCAGTTCGAGGAAGGCAGAACGAGTGCTTAGTGGAGACTACCGCCGCGTGGTAGCCAGGATACGAAGCTGCCGAGCTGTTGCCACAACACAACCTTCGTCTCTGCTATCATCATCGTCACCATCAGTTCTCAATCATATGATCACTATCAATTCTTGATCACATGATCTCCATCAGTTCTCAATCACATGATCACCATCAGTTCTCAATCACATGGTCACCATCAAACAAACAAACAAACAATCTTTATTTCCAATCAAGTACACAGTACATAGACATTTAGTACATTGGTTTTTAAATTCTTAAGGTTAACATTCTTAGAGTAAGGATGATGGTGAGCTCCATGCGACGATCCTGGGATGTGTGCGATGATCCATGGGCGAGGTCTTAATTGCTGAGGTCTTACCGATAAGTGCGAGCTCACGGCGTGAAACGAGAAATAGCTCGTATTCATTGCCGGGTTTCGAACCCGCACGCAGTCTTTCTGCACAAGCAGAGACCCGATACAGAACACGGGCCGCATATCACTCGACTACGGTGGCTCAGTCCTCAATCACATGATTTCCATCATTTCTCAATCACATGATCACCATCAGTTCTCAATCACATGATCACCATCAGTTCTCAATCACATGATCACCATCAGTTCTCAATCACATGATCACCATCGGTTTTCAATCACTTAACTACGCTGAGAACGGTTCTCTCTGACGTAAACACATCTTAAATCACATCAGCTCCTCCAAATCCTCCAGTTCGCGTACCTCTAATTGTCTTTTTAATTGTCCATGTAAAACGCCATGTTGAAAACCTCTACATCTAAAGATGTGAGTGCAAAGTTTATTCAACATTTTAAGTTACAATTTTCATTTGTAATCATTGATGTATTCATTTTTACATCACTATTAAGATATTTCAGCATTCCAGAATATCTATCCCTAGTACACCTTCAGAAACTCCATAGAACACTGATGACAATACAGAGCTTCCTGCGCACCTGAGTGATCCTGCATACAGGGGAGCTGGAAGATTCATGCTAATTTGATACGGTGATGAATTTCTCGCTGAGTTCTGCTGCTGAAACACAAAGCATGGATCTCCCTACACTCCACTTTACTGGTACTCCACTCCACTAGTACTCCACTTTACTGATACTCCACTCCACTAGTACTCCACTTTACTGGTACTCCACTCCACTAGTACTCCACTTTACTAGTACTCTACTCCACTAGTACTCTAACTCACGAGTGCTCCCATCCACTAGTACTCCACTTTATTAGTACTTCATTTTACTAGTACTGTTGTCTGTATTAGAGTACCGAGGATACCAACAAGTTAATTCTTTAACGCAGTCCTGACATGCATGTTGAAATGTTGAATGTCTCAGGAGTTACAAACTTCGCAACACTTGAGACGGAGACTTTCCAGACGGTGAGATTTCTTCAGAGAGTTGTTTAAAATTATTTTTAGTCAGGATATGAAAATTATTCTGTTCCTGGACTACATGAGCGCGTGACACACGTGGAATTGGAGTGTCCAACACCTGACACACGTGGTACTGGAGTGTCCAGCACCTGACACACGTGGTACTGGAATGTCCAGCACCTGACACACGTAGAACTGGAGTGTCCAGCGTTATAGAGGAAGCCCTCACCTGATCTTAAGACCAACAGCCCTGACCTGACCTTAAGACTAACAGCCCTCACCTGCCCTTAAGACTAACAGCCCTCCTCTGACCTTAAGACTAACAACCTTCAACTGACCTTAAGACTAACAGCCCTCACCTGACCTTAAGACTAACAGCCCTCCTCTGACCTTAAGACTAACAGCCCTCACCTGACCTTAAGACTAAGATCCCTCAGAATAAGGGCAACCATCAATCAATATACGGAGCTCTTCAGTGTGTCAGGTCTTGACGTAGATTGCAAGGACCAGGATCATACAGAACATTGATTACTTACTTAACCAACAAAACAATCATGCTACCTACTGGGAACAATCTTCATGCTGGAAATAATCATCCTACCTACTGGGCAAAATTTACTTACTGTGAATAATCATCCTTCGTACTGGACTGGGAAAATTTGAATGCCGTGACTACCATATAGCCTACATTATTTATAATTTTTGCAGTTATGGGTATAACGGACATGAAAAGTAGATGATGAAATAAAGAGCGCCTTTAAGACTGACATTCGTGCATACAATAGAAAATAATTGAGTCATACCCGAATACGAAGCTGCTTAACATGCCATAAACTTATTTTTCGCTCACCATTTTCGAGTTATGGGTGCGTTCACGGGACATATGTAGAGAACCTGAATATTGCTATTGTGAAGCATGCGTGACTGCGGTGAATCAAGCTTACATTTTAACTATATAATAATACACAGTTTGTTGCTTGCTTGGTCCATCTCTCTCTCACGCTTTTAAGGATTTAGATGGGAGGAAATTCGGTAGGGTATACATGTATTGTAAGCATTGTATTGTGGATACCAAAGGCACATCCTTCAATGTGGAAACTCGTTCGCGAAGCCCTCGTCCACTAGCAAATGAAACGAAAAAATGTAGTAAAAACACGTAAATTTTCACGCGTGGGTCTACTAGTAGTTATATAAGTTACATAAAAACGTGTCCAAAAAAAGGACGTTGGTTGATAATGAGTTGTAGACTTTATTTTTACCTGATGTTTAGGCTGTGCTGAGCTACAGATCGATGCAGTCTGTTGGTCTGTGTGATGAAGTGAGTGGTGCATGGTTCGATGTGGCGCTCTACAGCTGTGAGCGCATACACCAACCATCGATCCACGATTACCATGGCAGTCATCGTGACACTGTTTCTGATCATAAAGCTTGAAAGTTACTCGAACTCACCTGCGATCACAGTGTTCAAGAAACATATTGACCATGTAAACGTCAGTACAACGCTTGTCTTTTGGGTACTATGTACTATTGATACTATGTGCTATGAGTATTATGTGTCATGGGTACTATGAATTATTGATACTATGTACTATGAGTATTATGTGTTATGGGTACTATGTACTACAGGTAATAATGAATTAAAAAACCATTATAATAACGTATTGATTCGCTGTCCCCTATCTCATGGGACCAGTGTATGATTGTGGTACATATGCGTGACCGAAATGTCTATGCGTGAGTGAAGTGCGTATACGTGACTGAATTGGCTTACGTGATTGATAAATTTACTTGAGAGAACATGGGACTTGAGTAGTAACAGAAGAATAGATCAAACGGCTCGTTTTTAATGCTTTATTGCATTCTATTTTAGGTACTATGATTACTATGTAATATGGATACACATGTGCTATGGGTGGGAAACAGTGCATAAGTAGATCATTTATGCGACAGTGGCAAACAATTGTTTAAGGGAAATGGGAGCTTGAAAATTTTCACTGTTATGACATAAGTGTAATGTTCAGCTTATGTTAAACGTATGTACTGCTTCGATAACTGATGTATTTAGCTCAGTGGCTGAAGGCAGGTCCCTCACTGAAGCTCAGTGGCTGAGGGCAGGTCCCTCACTGAAACTCAGTGGCTGGGGGCAGGTCCCTCACTGAAGCTCAGTGGCTGAGGGCAGGTCCCTCACTGAAGCTCAGTGGCTGGGGGCAGGTCCCTCACTGAAGCTCAGTGGCTGAGGGCAGGTCCTTCACTGAAGCTCAGTGGCTGAGGGGCGTTTGAGCCAGCAAGTGCTGTCCAAAATTTGCACCGAAACTTATAGAAAATTTCTAAAATCTAAGCACACGGAAGCCTTAACCTTACTCTGAAAATATGATGCATCTCTATGGGATAGATCTTTCATGCAAAACTTCCTTACCTTCTTTGTTCCAGGGGACGATAAAAGAGAAAGAGAATTTCGACGAAGAATTCGCAGCGAAGCGCTTCAAGCTGGCCATGAAAGGTCTGGGCACTGACGAAACGATGATCATCAACATGTTGGTGTCACACAGCACACTGCAGCGGCAAGCTATTGAAGAGAAGTACAAGGCGATGTACGGCAGGGTGAGCATTCGTACACTACAGTAAACTGGGTACTTTAGTTTTAGAATGATAACCCTCTGAAGCAGAAACCTGGAAAGCGTGGTGACTAGGGAGAAAATGAACCTAGGTTACCGTTCTAGGGTTAAGGGAAGACGCAAAGTGCAGATTTTCTGAAAAGGTAAAAATACAAAGCAGGAGTTTAGAAATTGTTCTCTATATACACTGCTGTCCAAAATGATAAAACCACACCTGATCTCAGCGTTTTGAGTACATGCATTTACTTTGGTGGAAAAATTTCTCTTAACATATATCAAAGGCAAATGTAAAAAAAATTTAATGAAAAAGATTTTCTGAAAATGTACCTAACATTTTATTCGCCAGGAAATGAAAAGCATCTCATTATGCCTGGTCATAACTATAAGACCAAGATTGAAATACGGTTTTCTTTGGCAAGATGTAAACAAATCAGACGGTTGCACCGAACAGCTGATGAGGTGAGAATGTGAGTGGATAATTAATAATCCTCTCGAGTAATTTCTATATGGATAGAGGACAAGTTTTAACAGATTATGAGCGGGGTAGAATTGTGGAACTCGAAAAACGTGGCATGTCACATAGAGCAATTGCAAGTGAATTTATTAAGAGTAAAACTATCGTCACAAACTTCTTGAGAAATCCCACTGAATATGGAACGAAAAAATCGACCAGTCGCCCCAAGATCACTCCTGCTCTTAAAAGACGTATAAGGGAGGTTAAGAAAAACACAAACATAACTTCAAGGCAAATAAAAGTAAATCCTGATGCAGACTGTAGTTCTCGTTCAATTCGGCGACATTTAACTAATGAGGGTTTTAATGAATTGAAATGATTGCAAAAGCCCCGTTTTCTTCTTCGCCATAAAGCCTCCTGCATGGAATTTGCTGCAGATTACCAAACATAGGATATAAAAAAATGTAAGAAAGTTGTGTTTTCTGACGCGAAGAAGTTTAACTTTGATGGCACTGATAGGTTTCAGCAGTACTGGCTTGACAAATCTGTTCTAAATGAAACTTATTCAACAAGGCATAGCGGAGAAGGATCATTGATTGTGTGGGGAGCTTTCTGTTTCAACGGGACGCTTGAGTTACAGCTTGTGGAAGGTCACCAAACGTCTGCTGGATAGGTCATTATGCTTGAACGTGCTTCTATTCTCACTGAGTGTCCTAGGATGTGTGGAGAAAACTGGATTTTCCAACTAGAGAATACTGCAGTCCACAACGCTCGACATTCGAAACAGTTCTTTGATGTCAATAATATCCTAATAATACCTTGTTCTCCAGATCTCAACCAGATCGAAAATCTTTGGGGATGGATGGCTAAAAAAGTTTATAAAGATGGGTTGCAATTTGAGATCAAAAGGATCTTCGTAAGGCTGTGTTCGATACTTGGGGCAAAGTTCCAGTAGACCTCGTACAAAAGCTTGTAACCAGCATGTCCAAGCGAATTTTTCAAGTAATCAATAATAGTGGAGGATACACTAATTATTAAAATGTTTTTGTAACGTTCTATGTAAATCTATTCATAAATTTATTGTTTGGTCTTATAATTTTGACCAGCTGTATTTAGCTAAAGCTTCATTTCTGTTCTTTTTTCCCAATAAAATGTTACGGGATCTACTTGTTGCTCATCCATCATTTATCTAACCTATATTAGAACTGTGCACAACAATTTTATTTCAAATTGTTCAAAATATGGTTCAAATTTTGGTACTTCGTAACTGGTCTTATCATTTTGACCAGCAGTGTATATTGGTACGTACTGATAACATGAACGTTGAGGTCTTTATTTGTCCTGGATTATCAATAAATTCTGCTTATTTACCTTATCGAACAGAAAATTTACACTAAAAATATGATAGATCAGGAAGGTTATGGAACTTTTAAAACAAAGGTGTGTCCAAGGGTAGAAAACCCACGGTTCTATTAGCGTAGAAATAGGATACAACCTTTATGAACGACCTCATAATGTTTGTTTTCCCGAAAGTGACATGTGATATGTCCTGGTAACAGATGTAACAGATTGATAGGAAAATATAAACCAAAGTATTTAGGAGCTTGATACAATGATTAAATTTAACTTGAAAAGAAAATTAATGTACATATTTGCCTCATATGATATTTTAAAAAAGGATTTGGAATCGCGTACGAAATTGATTCCAAAATCTGTAAGTTCTTTCGTACCTCCTAAAGCGAATTACATTTCCTTGTAGAGAATCATGAATTTGCATCGTTGAGGCAGTTGTCTATTATTATCAGTGAGCGTAGTTTAATTTTCAAAAAGAAAAATAGAAAAATAAGAAAAAAAGTGTCTTACTAATCAAGCTCATACGTAAAACATTATACAACATAAGATTTTAAAATGCTTCACTAAAACATCCTTAATTGATAGATATTAGTCTCTCATTAAAAAGAACATGAAAAATGAAAAAATTATTATTTGCTTTCTTTATAAATTCTATAGTAATTCTGTTCCTCCCGTCCTTCTCATATGTTGTAGTTCTTAAATGAATGATGTTTTTATTCGTTTAATTTCTCTGTATCTTCCTCATGTTGAATGTTGAGTGAGACCTTCTCTTACATAATATTCATTGATAAACATGAATTATGTTTTAAGATTCCTGTCATTATCTTCATCATTATAAGTATTCTAATAACTATATTCCAAGTACATGAGGTGAACCATTCCAAAAAGAGAGCGTAAAATCAAAGGAGTGAGCATTGCTGTCAACACAATCTGTGGCATGCAGGACCTAATCGAGGACCTGAAGGATGAGTTGGGAGGACACTTCGAGGACACGGTGGTGGCGATGCTGACTTCCCCCTACAGTCTTCTGAGTGATGCCCTCAACGACGCTCTCTCGGTTGGTAACTTTTCCTCTGTGTCTGCCAGGCTGGTAAATGGTGTAGGATTCTCCTCTGTGTCTGCCAGGCTGGTACATGGTGTAAGATTTTCCTCTGTGTCTGACAGGCTGGTACATAGAATAGAATAGAATGAGGCTATAGGAACGAACCTTCTGGCCCATTCTTGGGTCGGATAATTACTTCGATAATTATTCGGTTGTTTACCCAAGTCCCATGCCGTATTTCTAGCCGCGTCAACCATGTCGGCAGCGGGATTCGAACCTGGGTCTTTCCGCTCGTAAGCAGATTCGCTCACCAGTCGACCAAGCTCTGTGTCTGCCAGGCTGGTACATGGTGTAGGATTCTCCTCTGTGTCTGCCAGGCTGGTACATGGTGTAGGATTCTTCTTTTTGTTAATCAGGCTCGTATTGTATTACTGAACATTAGCTTCCGCTCAAAGAATTGAATTTCAAAATTGCAAAAACTACCTATTATGTATAAAAACTTTTTTTTTCTTTCTGATGCACCAAAATGGATTTTAATTATTTGGGGGTCTGTTATCATCGTACTAGACTTCCATGCCGAGAATAACATATTTAGACTAATAAATGCTACAGAACTCTAGCGGCAGTAATCCAATTGTGGTCTGATTAACCAGACCGCAGTATTTAAGTTTTTGGTTGATTATTTAGGGTTGGACGCTGTAGCAATTCGGAGACTGAAAAGTTGTAATGAGTATTTGAAAGAGATTATAATTAAAGAATGAAGTCTACAACGTTTTAAAATTACTCATCCTCAATTAAGTCCGCTTCCCTTTCTAAAAGTAAAAGGGGAAAGGGACAAATGAGGTCTACGGTACCTGGTATGAAAACACTAAAGATTAAAGAGAACGAGAAAACAACATATGCTATGTCTACAACAAAGTGGCTCCTACAAATGTTTCTGATCCCGCCATTTTTACTCAAGGTTACTTCTGAGGTTTGCCAAGTCTGTAAGATATGCTGACAAAGTGTGTACTCTCACACATTCTGTTGTACGAAAGCCTCAAAACAGGGTAAAGAGCAATTCCCATTATTTCAACATTGACTGTTGTAACATCTCCCTCCAACAACTTAGCGGAAATACATCGCTTTCTTCCTTGTGAATACTTTATCGATAGGCGCTGTTACTTCTCATAAGATGTTAGCATAAGAATTTAAAACCCGATGTATATGTACTGTATACTCTATTGGAAATAAAGTTCATTTATTTTATTTTATTCATGTCCCCCACCAGGGTCCAGGCGCAGACGCTGACGTGCTTACGGAGATACTCTGCTGCCGTTCTGCCGAGGACATTGAGAGTCTCAGCTGGTGGTTTGAGAAGCGTAAGTGGCCGGGGTAGTGTTAGTGCTACGAGGAGAGTAAGAGGTCGGGAGAGTAAGTGGTCAGGTAAGAATAAGTGGTCAAGGAAGAGCATGCGGTCAGGGAAGAATAAGTGGTCAAGGAAGAGCATGCGGTCAGGGAAGAATAAGTGGTCAAGGAAGAGCATGCGGTCAGGGAAGAATAAGTGGTCAAGGAAGAGCATGCGGTCAGGGAAGAATGAGTGGTCAAGGAAGAGTAAGTGGCTGGGGAAGAGTAAGTGGCTGGGGAGGAGTAAGTGGCTGGGGAAGAGTAAGTGGCTGGGGAAGAGTAAGTGGTCAGGGAAGAGTAAGTGGTCAGGGAAGAGTAAGTGGTCAGGGAAGAGTGAGTGGTCAGGGAAGAGTGAGTGGTCAGGGAAGAGTAAGTGATCAAGAAAGAGTAACACTCGTACACGCAGGCGTGGAAATCACAGCCTACTCTGTAGCGCACTAACATTTACTTGCTGACTGTCCTGCACATTTTATATTGTAAAAATCGGACAATCCAATAAATTCATCAATAATGAAACACTTATTCTTACATGAATTTTATGAAAATATTGTTTCTGAGACGAGATATGCACCAAAAAATATTTCTTTTGTACCTGAAGACAACTCTCATGTTTAACGACCAGCGTATTACTTTCATTTCACCCCAAACATGTAAAATAATTTTAACGAAATAATTTATTTGGTTATGCTGGTGAGAACAGTACGTGTGGTAGTTCATAATTCTGTAACGTAACACACACTGTGCACGTAGCTCTGACAAACATCAGTCTTCTTTAGTAATTAAAGTATCCAATAAGGAAAAAAACTGTAACTTGATAACTATTGTGCATAGTAGGATTGTGCCCGGAACTTTATTACTACATTGGACGTAGTAGCTCATGGATTGAGTGTCCAGCTGCACGTCAGTTAGATTTTTATCCTTTATTTCCATTTCAAGGCGCAACACAACAGCGTTGTCCTTATTTCGAATATGAATATTATCATAGTGTATCATAATGTTTATTATTATTAGTCTGTGTAATGTGAGGTTAGTCTGTGTGATGTGAGGTTAGTTTTAGTGATATGGTAGGTGTGATGTGTGGTTAGTCTTAATATTCTTTTACACCTGCAATTAAAGCTGATAATGAACAAGCACGCCACAGGCCTTCAGTTAAAGTTTAGCTACTCAAGTTGACGTGAGTTGCACTTCATTCTCTCAGTACAAAAACACAACGAGCGGCTTTTAACACACGTTCCTGTGCATTCAAAGAGAAGTAGTTTTACGCATAAACTAAATTAGTTTTACTCCAACAAACTAAACTTGTTTCGGCAAAAAATTAAACTAGTTTCACGCATAACCTAAACTAGTTTTCGCAAAAAATTGAACTAGTTTCATGCATAAACTAAACTAGTTTTACGTATAACTAGTTCCACTCATAAACTATAGAAGGCAGCTCACTAGGGTATGAAGCAGCAGGTGACAAGGTTTGCGCTCAGCTGTACCTCCGTGAACCATTGCGTGATTTCATGGATGAAGTTTGGAAATAAAGATTTTTATTTCTTGTTTATGTATTTTTTTCATGTCCATTTATAGCAGAAGTCAGAATACCATATATTAAATAACACTCCCCTTAAGTTACACTGATTCCTACCTTGTTGATGAGAACATGAAGCGAAGGCTTCCATGTTCAAGAAATATGACTGTTTTGACCAGAACACGAGCGCTCGCTTGATGAGGCCCTGGCAGACGACCTCAGTGGGGACTTCAGGGACCTGATGAGGGGCCTCGTAGCAGGGGGGCGGGAGGAAGAGGGCCCCACCGACAGCGCCAGGGCCAGGAAGGATGCCCAGGTCCTCATGAAAACCAGGCTTCCCACCCATGTTCCTTGTACACAAAAATCATTTATTATATGTAAATATGACAGCAATCAGTCATGAAAACATCTGTCCGTACTAATGCTCCTTAATCGTAAAAGTGATTAATTATACATATGATAAATATGATAAAACTCTGCGATTAGATTTCTCTTATATATGATGTATCTTACAAATAAGAGTCGTGCTAGATTGTATGACATGATTGTATTTACAATTGAGGTCATGTCATTTATTCATTCATCATCAAAAATGATATCATCATCATCTGAAGAGTGAAATTTTGGAATTTACCACAAAAATGGTAAGCTACTGCTAGTAAATGAGTGCTATTCCTCGATCACTGTTCGATTGGAGGACGAAGTTTTGAACCCGGACGAAATTTTGAGAACTCTGGTAAACTGGACACAGCATCAAAAAGAATTATGATGTTCACCTCCAAGTCAAATTAACAAACTTCTTGACAAGAAGAGAGAGGTCAGAAGAAAACATCAGCGAAGTTAATGTGAAACTCAGACTCACAGTAGTGTTTGTATAGCTAAAACTTACAAACATTATTGACTAGCTAAGACTCACAGTCGTATTTGTCGTATTTGAATAGCTACGATACACAGTCATGTTTAACACGTTTGTTGCGATTGCCTGATCGGTGTAAAACTTCACTTTGTACGCATAGTCACTAGAAGGATCTGAAAAAATTACAGAACCTAACCTAAGTGACCCACCGGTGGGTCGCAACCCAACAAACGTGTTAAATAGTTAATATTCACGGTCGTGTTTGAATAGCTAAGACTCGCAATCGTGTTCGTATGTCCAAGACTCACAGTCGTGTTCGTGCAGTTAACCCTTTACCGACGAATTTCTTTTTCTAGTTTCTACGTTTAAGCTCACAAAGACCGTCTGTACACTGATGCAATGAAGCATGCTGAGAGCCAGTCAGCCAAAAGAACGACGCTGTAACATGCCGCCACGTTCAAACCTAGTAGCAACCTCATATTGCTCACTGTTTGATTATTAGAACAATTCTCTCAAAGACCGTAAAAGAGGACCGTATGGTCCTTTTCGTCGCTAAAGGGTTAAGATTTACAATCGTGTTTGAATATTTAATATTCACAATCGTGTTCGAGTAAACATGTTAGATTACATTTAGATGATCTGTTGTGATATTGTTCCGGGAGAGTGTGTTTTGTTACAATTATTGATTATAGGGGAATTAATACTCGACAGGACCTGTACGATGCCGGTATAGGCTTGAACGCCGGCACTGACGAATCCGAATTTATCTCCATCCTGAACAACCGCAGCTTCGCTCAACTCACCGTCACTTTTGACGAATACGAGAACATTTCTCAGGAGTCCATCGAAGAGAGCATTGAGAAGGAGTTCAGCGGAGACTTGAAGGACGGCCTACTCGCCATAGGTGAGAAATCCATGCACAAAATGGAGCTGAGTGAAACGGATTTCTTTCCAGAATAAGTTTCTCATCGAAGAAGTATGTATGATGATTTTTTGTGATCGATTGACCATACTGTATAGTCTTAACTTGCTTATGGGGCGAGGAGGGCAAAGCATAATTTAATCTTGCTCAACGTTAATTGAAAAAATTAGCAAAAAATAGCCGCGTAAAATCTTGCACATAAATTTCTGATTACCTTTACACATCGTTGTAACAGCTATGACAACTATTGCATGCATAGTTCAAAATAACATAACATGCATTAATATTCAAAAGTTTAGTAGAATAATCACAATACCCCTAATGAGCGTGATGGTCTGATAAGCCTGCAGCACTAGCTTGACCATCCGTTACAAGTTCATGTTTATCCATTTGATGGTCTCCAGTGAAACGCGTGCGAGATCCTCTGGGTTTCTTCGCTGGCCGTTTAAACAAAAGCGTCGCAGGAGGAGGAACTGATGACAAAAGCCTCATCCGCCTCCTCATATCCCGTTCCGAGGTGAGGCTGACACGGATAGTTTCTGTAACACAAGATCATTATTATATTCCTGGTTTAAAAACACAACATTACGTACAAGAGCTTCTGATTCTGTGGTGAGTAGCTAGAGTTACGAAAGAGGAGCGCGAATTGCTGAAAGGCACGCTGACGGTTGACGAGGACTCACGCTAACATCACACCGGTCCCAGTACGCCAGTCCCTCCCCTCGAAAATAGCTCAGGAATCCTATATTTTCATCGGTAAGTAGCCAAAAATAACAGAGGAGCAAGAGTTTTACTACATATCCTAGCGAGGAACATCACCATCAGCAAGCAAGACAGTAGAAATTTTTAGCTGCGTTTTCAGTAGGAAGATACACTCGCCGTGCCTGCGTCAAACACAAAGCAGTTAAAGTCGTACCAATAATCGTTGGGTCAGGTCTGACCACGACGGGGATTTACAAAGTGTCTGGACCTAATGACCGTTTCAAAATTTTGCAGTCTTTTCTGTGTGTTTGAATTTCAAACGCAAATTGTGCCCACCAGAGCTTGACTTACCTTATTTTAAGTTATTCACCAATTCTAGATGACTTAGAGGTATTATCTCTTGAAACATGCAACAATTCAGCTTCCTAGCGACTGAAGCACCAGCTCTTCATGCCTAAATTTGTTCTTAAAAACCTGAATTGCTGCCCGCTTTAGTAAATTCAAAGATACGTGTCGGTTGTTAGTCTAATATTGATTCGTGAATTACTATACATTTGTTAGAATTTATAAGTATAAAGCAAGAGTTACGCAACTATGATCAAGTTGACTGACTAGGACGGTTCTTTGACATTTCCGACAAATTTTAAGGCGTTGGTTTTAGGTTTATTCCTTTACATTTGCGTTTTGTCATTTTTAGACTTGAATCTTAATGGCTCAGCCGTAACCACCAAATTTATATTACCAACTATAGAACGTCTACAACTTAGAATTTTTTAACAAAACATTTTTAAACTAATGGTGTAGTACATTTTATGTGTTATCTGTATGGAAATAGTATACCTTACTTTTCTGAAGGCAGGTACTCTTTTATGTCTTTTTTTAATATTGAACTATTGCCATTATAAATATTTTTTCCCACATGTGCACAAAGCTACGTCAATTGTATTGTGCCGATACGACTAGTCATCAAGCTCATTTAGCGCCGCTGCAAGTCTCTTCGTATAGTTGCACCACAGAGCACGGAAGCAGCCGCTGGGAGTCTCGTTAGTCTTAGATGTTAGCGTCAAGACTTGAAACCCTGGACCCATGTACTGTGGATTTATAGTGTGCTGGGTGACATGTCTGAATAAAGTGGACTCGAAATTAATTCAAATTTCTGCTTGTGTACAGATCGACCTAGCAGACATCAAGGTCCGCTACAAAGAGCTTTTCGAGACCGAGTTGTACGACGATGTGAAGTCTGACACCAGCGGTGACTACCAAAAGTTGCTGCTGGCTATCATAGGCAAGTAAACCAGTAACAACTGTTTGCTTCACTACAAAACTCTGGGAACAAAGGTTATCTACTGCTGTTTACTTCATTCAGAGAGAAGCACGAACCAATAAATTGTAAGCTCTTGTCTTTCCATACTCCAGGGAAGAGTTTTTTCAATTATTAATTTCTATAAATTTAAAAATACTACAGAAATGTGCAGAACCAGTTGGACATCAAACAGTACGTATTCCTGCACTCAATTTTGACAATATCACGCTCATTATTTCATAGAATTTTAACTCGTCCTAGAGTTAAAATTAAAATTCAAGGAACCTCGATAATAAATACTCGTTACGGAGGTAAGTTGTGCTTATTCCCAGCATCATCACTTGTGGGCAATCTATGCTTACATTAATTTACTTGAACATTTCGTTTTCCGGAGATACATCCATTTCTTTAAATTTTATCATTTTTTTAATGTTTTTCTAGTCATGAAGACAACCCTTATGTTCGACGAAATACATGGATTCTTTGAATTCACTGTAAACAAGTAGAATTATTACATAGAAATAATTTAATTTGCTGTAGAAAAAATAAGCTGGAGAAGCGAAAAATAATCTCAGATACGAGCAAACTCCGACTTTTCACATGACATGTTTTACCTAACCACGTACTGGAAGCTTAGCTTTAAAACTTTTTCGATGAAGAGACTGCGCTCAATCCCACATTAAGCCACTGAGAAAGAAGGAAATAGTAAAACTAACCAACTTCAATTCCAAAGCCATGCTAAATCATCTTCGAGTTTTTTCGCATTCATATTTTCAGCTAGTTGGCGAAATAATAATACACTTGTATAAATCAGATACGTAATTCGGAGGACGAACATTAAAACATGTTAGAAAATAACGCATTAGTGATTTGTTATTGGAAGTTTAAAAACGAAATAATGCTCAACGAAGGTTTATGCGACACCTCGTAGTTTTAGCACGCTTCCTTTTGGAAGTCATGTTGAACAAATTAAAGTGTGTGCTACTGAAATGTTAAACTAAGACTTTTATTATCACTACAGACATGTCCAGGTAACCAAAACACAATACTACGATTTTTCATTTATTGAAACATCGAGCAGGCAATAATTAGGAACACCTAAAGTCGAAGGACTATCACAGGTAGTGGATGACATACGAGGCAAGATATAAACCTAGTCATGCAAAAAACGCACCTTCCTACCAGAAAAGCAGCTGTTCTCAAAGACGCAACTACAAAATCTAAGTTTCCAAAACTTTTCAACCGCACAGGAAACTAACCACGAGGTAGCCAAGATACGTTTGCGCACACCGTCTAAGTGCTTTGATTTCTTCAAGATATTTGTAAGATAAACACGGCAATAAAGTTTCAACCGTGATCGCTGATCCATGTAAATACGGACCCTTTCAGAAATTAAAGGACTATTTGTGCAAGTTCATTTTGCGACATTCCATGATTCATCTGCGTACCATAGGTGAGAGAGAACAATCGCAGGTCACGTGGATGTGGATGGAGGTCGTGAACAAGGGTCTGGTTGTCTTGGAAAGGTCTGGATTTGATGGATGAGGGTCTAGAAGTCGTGAACAAGTGTCGGGGGGTCGTGGACAAGAGTCCAGGGGTCGTGGACAAGGATCTAGGGGTCGTGGACAAGGGTCTAGGGGTCGTGGACAAGGGTCTGGATGACGTTGCACACAGCACAGCAGGAATTAGTCACAGTCCCAGATGTGTTCAGAGGAAGGTAAAATGGTAAGAGAGAGGTGTCGGACATGCATAACTAGTCAGTTCGCAATGCTGTCAACACGACGATCTCTTCGTTCTCTTCCCTGCATAGCTAGTTCATATTCAAGAAACCCTGGTGAAAATATAAAAAGGTGGTCCTGTCACGTGCATCGCACGTAGTTTCTTCTATCAAAAATTGTACATAATAACCTCGCTAGCGTTCAAGTCGCGACTAAATGTCATTAGGAAAGTTAATCACTCCGTAGAGTACAGCGGGAAAAACTAAATAGGATTCGTTTGTTATCATAAAAGTTAATTTATGCGTTGAGTAGAGAGGAAAAAATATACACAATGCATGTACGCACTGAGAAAAAACACAAATAACTTACATTTGTATGAAGGAAACTGGTTATGTATAATTAGAGCAGTAGCTACAACACCTCAGATTTAAATTTACGAGTGCATTTACACCACAAAATCAGTTCCGGCAAAAATGAAAGATTGCGTTGCTTAGATAACCAGGATATCTGATCCGAGAAGCCCATAACGGAATATACAGAGTGTGGCAACATAACTTCCGCTTTGGAGAAGAATTTCCTTTGAAAAAAGGAAGTTATGTTGCCGCACTCTGTGTGAAGTGCTTCTTCACGCCAGCAAACACAGGAAACGAGTACTGGTGTTCAGTGGAACCAGCGAGACGATGAGCCATTTCATATTCCTTTGTGATGAAGACTTTGATTATAAAATGTACTCAAAAGGCGAGACAGCGAGTCTTTTCAGAGATGAAGTGAAGCATACCTTAACTGTCAAAGTAAACAAAATTAATAGCACCAAAAACACTCGCATGTACATGAGGTCGGTTGCTTGAAATGCTGGGGTTGACAACGGCAGAAAAGGAGAAAAATAATACAAAATAAAAGCTTACCTAATTAAAACTAAAGCATTGCAAACTAAATTCAAGAGCAACCTCTTGAAACAAGCATCACTGATCTACTGGCGGTAGCTAAAAATGCCTGCGACGTACGCCAAGCCATCAGATATGCTGACGAGGTCCGACACTATCAGTATACTTCTTTGACGAGAAAACCTCAGACATCGTAATTTCGACCTGTAAAAACACATGTGCATCTTCATTATACCTACTTTCCCTTCACCCCTTCATCGTACTCCCCTTGCCTTCATTGTACTTCCCTTCTCCTTCCTACATATAGCTCAAATCAAACCAGTTATCAGTTTATGAAGGGCATTTATTTATTTTATTGAAAAGGTTTTTATTATCAACATTGGCAGAGATTCAAACGCAGAACGCAAGAAAGCAGTATTTACATTGATATGAAGGAATACTGCAAGACAAAGCACAATTGCTATAATAAATAAATAGCAAAGAAATCAGCTCGAAAAGTAAAAAAGATAATCAAAACCATCGGAGAACATTGCACTAAATCACCTATGCCATGAGAGAAATATAGCTATGCAGCTATTTTAAATATAGTACTTTTTGTGCAGAACGCTATAGAATAGACGTTGTTAAGAAGCGCAACTTGTGCTAACACAAACATTCTGGTCACAGTAAGAGGGACTTGCATTTTCTGCAGTACTATTCACGTAGTTAAGGTGGACATACCATTTCCCGTAGTTCAAGTGGACGTACCATTCCCGTAAGCAAAAAATCCGTTCAGAAGCTGTTTTTATTCAACTTGTTTTTGTTCAATTCTATTTTTCTCAAAATGCGCCATACATCACACGTTACACACACACTGAGAGCCCACTTCGTCGCTTGTTGAGGTCAGAATGCTGAAGCTTCAGCAGCTCACTAAAACACCGTGAATTGTGGAACATCAGGAAAGCGTTTAGTCTATGAGTGGGTGCCGCAGATTAAAAAAATTAAAGAAACTACACACAGGTACTAGGGAGACGTTCCAAGACCTTGGCTACTGAAGCTGCTTTGCGTTCAACTCACTAGATACAAGGGTAGGAAAGTAAGAAATGTGATCCATCTGCGAAAAATGTTCAGGTACAAATATTGTCTTTAAAAGTTTCCCTAACTTTCGGTTAGAGTTTATCTACCACTAAGTTTGGTTGGTGGGCAACAACATGAGCAACACCTTATTCAAGATTTTTTGACGAAAATATTCGTCTAAACAGCCGAGCATATATTTATTTTCTAGCATTGATGCTATAAAGCCACTTGTTGGAGTCGTTGCAGTTCCTAAAAACTCGACAAACTGAGCAGCATACACGAGAGAAGCGATGTTCTGTAAACTAAGTGCTTTCTATCCATCAGACTACGTGCATTCTACATATTTCACGATGACACGTCTCCCCAGTCACATTTGAGTGCTGTTGACACGAGACACGTCTCCCCGGTCACATTTGAGCCCGTTGACACGAGACGCGTCTCCTCAGTCACATTTGAGTCCCGTTGACACGAGACGCGTCTCCCCAGTCACATTTGAGTCCCGTTGACACGAGACGCGTCTCCCCAGTCACATTTGAGTCCCGTTGACACGATACGCGTCTCCCCAGTCACATTTGAGACGCGTCTCCCCAGTCACATTTGAGTCCCGTTGACACGAGACGCGTCTCCCCGGTCACATTCAAGTCCCGTTGACACGAGACGCATCTAGCCAGTCACATTTGAGTTGAGTTGTCCGAATAGAGAACAGACACATGCCCGGGAAGGTAGGTACCAGGTAGCGGAATGTCAACAGACCAACAGGGTGAGAAAGTAAGGCACGAGCGTAGCCTCACACAATTCCACTGATCTCACACTAACACCAAAATTTCGTCCATCCAGGTACAGCCAGGCAACAACTCAATATCATCTCGCTTTGCCACATTTAACTGTTAAGCCCATCTCCGATTCACATTTTGTCGATGCCAATTATTTTTAAAACTGAAACGTAGATGATTTGTAAATAATGTGGTATCGAAAATTTAGAAAAAAGCTAAACATTTGAAAAGTTATTAATCTTTTCAGATCTTTCCTGTAGGACATGACCCACTATGCAGCCAAGGAAACATGCCGCACATGTTAGTGTGACGTAACAGTGAAAGTGTTAATAAAGTGCTCTGACAACTTATGAATTAAGTTTTAACCTTCAAATAACTGAAAACAAACTTTGAAATTAGTGAGCTCCAAGACCACAACTCAGTTAAAAAGTAATGCCTTTACTTGGGATGAATGAATACCCAAGAAACTATTTTAAGATTTGCAATAATGAGTTTCATGTAAAACTATTAAATGCATTGAATATAAACTTAAACCGTACACTACAAAAACTAAATTACCTAAAACTAAGAACGTAAACGTCAAAGCTAAAAATATACAAACGCAGAAATTAATCAGGGAAATATCACGGGATCACACTCATCAATGAATAAAATACTGAATAACTGTGACGTACAAAGCGTAATGAGATCTGTGGTGGGCAATGTCAGCAGACAGTGACAGCGATGCCTCAGAAAATGTAGCTGTCCTTTAAGACACACATTTTAATGAAATGATAATTTGAGACGCGACACATTGTCGCGAATACCCAAGTCTACACGCGAATACCCAAGTCTGGACTCGGTCGTCGCTTTTGGGAGAATAGAGGAGTTCTAGGACAGTGAATCGCCCAACAAAAAACTAGTTTGTTATTTTCAGATTCAAACATCTAGTTTTTAAATTGTGCATCGGACAAAAAAATTAGTAGTCATACATCTATAGTTCACAATGAACTGGCAACTGGTTTGTAGAACTACAGCGGTAGCAAATCGGTGCTCAGTTTGTGCAACATCATAGTAAGCGTATCAAAAATACATGTTTTCATGTAGCGTACAGAGTAAGATCAATGTCCTACGTCCAATATTCAAAGCTTCAATTTATTATCTAATCCTCACTGTTGAAATGATATCAATAGCATGAAGTTTATGGAGCACCTTTTTGACGTTCCAGAACGACAAATACAACACCTCGGATTCCTATCAGTGGGTCATGCAGTATTTAGTTGCATCGATTTTGAAACCTTACTGCGTATAGAAAAAGGCGAGATAATGGCTACTAACGACTTCCATTACTACTAGCAGGAGATAATATCGACCTCCTATAGTACTAGCAGAAGATACTAACGATCTCCATTAGTACTAGCAGGAGATACTAACGACCTCCATTAGTACTGACAGGAGATACTAACGACCTCCATTAGTACTGACAGGAGATACTAACGACCTCCATTAGTACTAGCAGGAAGTACTAATAACCTTTAATATGTTCGTAGACAGGCACAATCAATGATCACAGCATGCATAGAAGAGAGTAAGGTAACTCACAGTAGGCACACATGCGCTCACAGAAGCAGACTTAACCCTATATGGACAATTATAATTTCTGATTTAGATTGGAAATAACTCGATTTAGGCCTGGTTCCTAAATGTTTTGTTCACGAGTTAGTGGAAATTACGATATTTTACGTGTATGTTATAACTTACGTGATATATTGCAGAGATAAAAAATAACTTGGTCTTCACAGGGTGATGTGGTAAGATGAAAAGCGTACCAGGTGAAGTAGCTGTGTAATCTTCACGTACCTATCTTTTTTAAACTGAACTGACACTCATAGAACACCAGACTGATAACGGTAATTAGTTGTTTTCGTACTTTGACTTTTGAAACAATTCTACGTCTCCGTAAGACCAGCCGTAAACGTAGGAAATATTGAAAATGCCTTAACTTTCACACACTAGCATCGTATAAATGAGAAGAAGAACCAATTTAAAGGGTTTTTTCCTTTTTATCTCATTCGTGAGATCTCCAGAAATCGATGCATTAGCACAACATAGTATGTTCAGGAAAAGCTGAAGTTTTTATTTTACAAACATTCAAATTAGGGAACAAGATACCACCACCTGGAGACTAAAGCATTCATGATGTCGCTCTTCACCACAGTACGTATTGCATTATTATCTCCATACTCCATATAGTACACAAAACTATACCTTAATACGTGCAAAAAAGACCGTTGCTGTTATCAATCCGATTAAGAAAACTAGCCAAAACGTTATCAGTCAACCAAGAACATTTTGGATGCGTACTGTTTCAATATTCTTGTAACGATGTTAATATTCTTGCAAGGATGTTAATATTCTTCTTTTCATAGAGAATAAACGAGATATTTGATGCATAAGAATACATGCATGACATAAGCTAAGCGAGTTCCACAGCGTGGTCATGCAAGAAGCATCATGCGGAAGTACGAACAGTAGTAATACAGACTCGTTCTTAACTCTACCATGTATGGGTAAGTAACACCCAAAAGCAACGCTCGCGCAGCAATGGGCCACTCACACTACAAGTGATGTACCTGCGCACTGTGCTTGTGTTGTAGACGTGGTGCTGAGGACTAGTGCCTTCAGCTCGCACACGAGCTCGAGATACAGGGCGAGCAAAATTATCGCGCTCACTTCTAGATTTAATAAAATCGAAATCGGATGAAGAAGGAAAAATGTGTTTCATTTTCGAAATATACCCCCATTTTGCTTCACTCGTTTTCAGTTACCGTATGATTTGAATACGATTTGAAACACATTTTTATTCTTGATACAATTTCGTTTTCATTAAACCTACAAATGCGAGATCATTTAGCCGCACCATGTATTGATGCACACAGTGACGGGAACATCTCTCGCTCCAGAGCGAAATAAGTGAAGACATTTATTCTATTCATACAATACATGCAAGATATTAAAGAAGTGAATACTCGAGAGTTTCATGCAAAATAATTGACAAGGTCAATTTTACGGTGTATACGCTAAAATATAACTTTCAACTTCTCATAAGAACTTTTTGTATTGGAGTGCAAACATCTTCAATAAATCCTCTTGTAAATAGCAAGGTCTTTGTCGCTCACATTTTTAAAATTATTAAAAATCTTCCGTAGAATGATTACTTTCTCCCCCTTTATAGTAAACTAACTTCTAGATGCCTCCATGTTCAATCTTAGATGCAGATTGTAAACCAAATTATCGATCGTTCTGTAGAAGCGGCTACCATGTTTAACTAAAAATAAAATCCGTCCAGCATTTCACGGAGATAACATAACTGATGAACTATTTAAGATACGCAAGAGTGGTACTGACTTATGGTATATACTATAATCGTGACATGAACGACAATTTGGGGTATCATATCTTCCTCAATTTAAACCTTAATTATGAGAGCACTCAAGAAAAACTTAGTCACTCTGTGAGGGATCATCGGATTTTTAGAAGATGAGTAATCAATAGCATGAAAGATAAATTTAAAAGCATTCATATGGTAAATTAAAGCAAATTCAAAAACATATTCAAAAAATAAACTGACAATCATCTTTTGGGTAAATTCCAAGACCGATAACAATGTTAATAAACGTACCATCACTGACGACCCAATTTTTGTATCATTGAGAGAACTACAAACAAACTGGTCTCTAGATGACAAGTACACACCTCACACAAGATACTAGTCAACTTCAGAACAAACTGGTCTCTAGATGACAAGTACACACCTCACACAAGATACTAGTCAACTTCAGAACAGGTTGTTGAAAAACCATACTGCTAAATATACAGAGGAATGTTTTATTACCAGTATTAAAAGTGATCTCCATGCTCCATTTTGGACCCAAAACTACACCTTTACATACGCAGAAAAACCGGTTACTATCAACCAGATAAAGAAACTCAGCGAAGACGTTTATATCCAGTCAAGAACAACATATTTGACGCGCAAGTGTACAAAATTCCATCAAAATGTAAGAAACTTTTTTCTTCTGTCGAGCAAGTTTGTTAACCAACAACTGATTTCAAAGTACTGCATACGTAACAGGACAACTGAGGGAATAACACTGCACGTATAGGAAATTAGAACCCATTTTCTATTGGCAAAAAGCATGGGAGAATACAAAAAACCGTCAGGTTTGTAGGTAAGGTTAGGTCAGAGCCTCATGATCAATTAAAACTAAAATATAACTAAACTCCTAACATAATTCATGAAATGTTGGACGAGAATGAAAAAATAAGCGGAGAAATAAGTCAAATACAAGCCGAGTACCAGGAATAAATGATGTTTCATTGGGCGCAAAAACAAGATGCGAGAGGACATACATACAAGTTATGTTTATTTGAGGCTTAAGTTCAAATTTGTTAAAAATCGTCATGCAAATAGTGATTCAAAGCAGAGCATGCAAAGTTACTGTAAAATTAAAAAAATGGTTGAAAAATAAGATAGTTAATGCTCAGTGACAGGTACACATACAAAGCACCATTATAAGTACTATGAAGAAATATGAAAAGTAATACCGTTTGGAAGAAACCATAATCCATTTACTAATATCACAATAAATCCTTAAGGCTATCATCTCCAACTAGAAAGCTATATAAAGCCAGTATCCTTTGAAACGAACCAAGCATAAGAAATATTCATTGAGTCAGATTTTCTTAACTTAAAAGCTAGAATTTGGCAGGACAGCCTGCTGAAGCGTGAAGCAGAATTCAGCAGATCAGCCTGCTGAAGCGTACTACAGTTTGGCAAAATATCCCACTGAAGCGTGCTACAGAATTTGGCAGGATATCCTGCTGAAGCGTGCTACAGAATTTGGCAGGATATCCTGCTGAAGCGTGCTACAGGATTCGGCAAGACAGTCTGCTGAAGTTTGCAAAAGAAATTTGCCCAACACGACGGACCCGGTGTTTTGAAAACTGTTAATGAAGAGCTTGGCGAAGACACATCATGGAATATGGAGCAATATTATAAGTAGATGATAAGCATACATCAGACAGATATCTACTTGGCCGACGAGTATACAACATTTAGTACAGGAGATATATAACACATAAAATATTTCTTTATAAAGGTTACACAAGTCTTAAACGCCAAAATTTGTTTTCGATGGACTTGGACACAAAGCCGTTAGCAATATTTTCTAAATGTTTATATAATATCAAAAAATCCAATAATTATGACGACCCTTAGGATAAACATAATATATTCTTGACACAAAGATGATTAACTTAGAAATCGAAAATGTTGCACAACTAGCCTTAATAATTTTTCAGCAAGTGTAACAATGTCTCTTATCCAAAAATATGTTAACTGTCACCAAAAATAGATCCATATTATGAACAGAAAGCCCACAGACAAAGATTCAATAGATGTCATTCGATGTGCTTGAAATAACCCCCCGTGCTAAAGAAAAACGTAGCTTTATAGTGTTCCAACCTCTGTACATCAGAAGAGTTAAAACAAGACGAACAACTATTACAGAACAACCAATTCTTCTCTAATAACGTTCAGCATTGGGTAGAAATTAGACAACGAAAAACTATCGAAAAAGGCCCAAAATTGTATACCTTGCAAGTTCGTAAAAAACCAAAATAATATGAATTAAATGAGATCATAGGAATACCTAAGTGAGTTAGTCAGTAGGGCATCCAGTGATATCAGTTCTATAAACTCCAAGCACGTTTCCTACACGTCCGTAAAAATCACTGTGGATCTACAAACGTTTGCTGAAGAGTAAGAGAGCTGGTGTGTCACCCATGAGCTCAACTGCAGTGCCCTACATTTATGAGTAATGTAGAAATCCAATCCAGCGTCTTACCTGTTGCTCCACAGATTGAGGGAAGTAATTTGAATAATCTAGAGTACAGTACATGGTTGTTTTTATAAGTTTTCATTTCTACACCATAATATAGATTTTGTAAGAACAAGTTTATAATAAATATTCGTAGATCTTTTTAGTATTTAAAGGATTTTGGTAGGACGGTTCGGAAGTTGTGGCTACAAATAAGCGTTCAAATTAATCGTAGTTGATAAATGTAAAAAAATTGATACCCTAAAACCACGGGTTAAGAAATAACCATTTACTTGAAAAAATAACCCATTAACTTGAGAAAATGGCAGTTATTCAATGAAGAAAATAAGAGCTATTTTTGTCAGGCAAAACTGGAAGCCGTTGCACCTCCAGCAGCGTCACGAGGTCAAAAGCTTGCACCTGTGCGGGTGTCAAACTTAGGTCGACCCAGGGCAAAAGATCTCGCTTTAATCTTCTTTGAACTTGTTCTCCTTGTGCAGGATCTTCATGAGATCCTTACTCATGAAGTAGGGTTTCTCCGGGGAACCGTCGTTCCTCTCGGAGTCCTCGAGGAAGCACAGGAAGAGTGTGTCTACCCCCATCTCGTAGACTGAGAAGAAGGCGCTGCTGATGAAGTAAGTCACGATGGTGATGAGGATGACAGGCGTGAGGTAGTAGTTGGTGTGTGGGAGTTCGTCCCTCACTCCTGGTATTTCACCGCTGAACACGAAGAATGCAAAGATGCCGATGCTGCCCGTCACCACCATTTTGCCGATGAAGAGAAGGAAGTCGGTAACCTGAACAGGCAAGGTACTCAGGTGAACCGTGGAACTGATGAGGCGTGATGAATTGAGCCTTCAAAATGCACGAATAAGGAAAAAATTGAATGCCTGAAATAAGTTCAACAATTAATTATCATTAGACAAGCTTGAAAACCGTAAAAAAAATTTGAAAGAGGTAGGTGAACATGAAAAATTGAAATGATCATACAAGTAAAACCATGTAAAAAAAACAAATATTTGAAAATTGGTTGCTTGCAATAAATTCAAGCACTACCAGGACAGCAGTTTGAAGCGCAACTCATTTTAGAAGAGCGTCAGTGAATTTGAAGTAGTACCATTACACAAGTAGAACCATGCAATCACATAAAAATACCTGAAACCACTATAATGAAACGCAAAGTTCAGTTTCGAACACCTCATACTGTTCGTATAAGCAATGAAATAAAACACCTCGCGGTTTCAATTGAAAAACAATGGTATCAGTTTCTGAGACAACACACTCTCACTAAATTTGCACGATAGAGGAAAATTAAAAACCAACCAGTTTTTAAACTACAACAATTTTGACTGGATCCTGTGGACACAGAGAAATTTAAACAAACCAGTTTCTAAACCTACAACAAAATCTCACTAAACACGAAAGAAAACAAAGAATACCTTGTCGAGGACCACAACACGGGCGATATTGCGCATGAGGAGCGAGAAGCTGCTCCTGGCTGACGAGCAGAAGTTCTTGCCGTAGATGGCACAGTAGACGTACGCGTTCCTGTAGCACGAGGGAGGTATGAATGAGGCACGGAGAAGGGCACGGAATGAGGCACGGAGAAGGGCACGGAGAAGGACACGGAATGAGGCAAGGAGAAGGGCACGGAATGAGGCACGGAGAAGGACACGGAATGAGGCAAGGAGAAGGGCATGGAATGAAGCAAGGATGAGGTTTTGTCTAGCTCCTAACACTAGCTCCTCGGAGTGAGCTCGAGCACCTCAACACAATAGAAAAGGATGTATGGCGTTTAAAAATATCTTTATTTCCTTCCCGCACACGTTTCTTAAACTCAGTCAACTTGTTCTGACTACCGTGGCTCAACAACAGTTTAGACTCCGGTACTTACTTTTAAACCCTCATTGGTTAAAATAACAGCAAGTATTCATTAACAATTGGAACACACTAGAACCGTCTTTAGGCAAATACCCGTATTTTTTCCTACTTAAGCAATCAAATCGCTGTTAGAAACGACAAGTCATGTTTATACAATGGCAATAAGTTCCTAGCTATCAACTTTAGGCTCACACGTCGCTTACTACTATTCATAACACATGACAAATACAAAATTTTATATCATGTACGAAGTGCCATTGTTTTTCTGGATCAGAATTGAGCTATAACGTTACACGCCTCACCAGTTACCAAACTCGAGGTACTTCCTGAGACGAGAAAAATGATTAACAGCACCTCACGGTTTGTTTTCGGGTGAAGTATTCACAAACGCAAGAGAATTTTTTGGGGCCATAAAATAAGGCAAACTCAATAGCATCTTTAGACACACTTTAGGCCGACCTGTTAACAAGCTTAAGAAACTCATTTATTGAATTATCCAAGAAAATAAAATAAGTCAAACTCAATATCTTGAGGTAAATTTTGCGCTGACCTGTTGACAAACTTGAGGAATTTCTCGAGGCAGTAGAGGCAGCAGCGGCAACAGCACATGAGGCACTTGACTACAATGTTATCCGTTTTCTCGCGCACCTTCTTGTCAATGTACTCGAATATCAGGCGAATCATGCGCACGATAGCGATGATGAGCGACCCGAACGCCAGTGTGCCGATGTGGTACCTGCCAATGTGGGCGCACGATACATTATAATGGCAGTCAAGCTCGGATAACAGGCTTTGATTGGAAGGCGATGAAGAGTCTGTCAAAAGTAAGAATGGCAATTAAAAACGGCATTGAAGCTGAGTAAAACAGGTCTTTACTAGAAGTAGAGGAGGAAGGGTGTTGAAAAGCACAAGGTAAGAAAAGTGAAATAAATCAGAAATTGCAGTTGACATGCAGAGGGGTTTGAGGACTGACAACTGAACTTGATAAAAGTGAGAAAGGTAAGAAAAAAAGATAAACATGAAAAGGGCAAGCTGCAAATGAGGGAATGGGGTGACACTGTCAAAACGTTGAGGTCCTGAAAAACTAGTGGGTTGAGTGCTTCAAGCATTTGTGGCATGGGAGGCATGGTAGAGAGGTAGCACTAGTAGCATGCGTAGAAGTAGTAGTAATAGTGTAAAATAGAATAGAATATTGCAAAAAAAAAAAAAACGACCTGTTGGTATATTCTTGTTATTCTGAGTTTTGGCTGATGCAGGATTGAGAATCAGTATGTTACAATACTCGGGACTTTCTTATTCATCCAATATTTATCGAGACGATATTTGAACGCGTTCCCAGTGCCAGCATATACGATATTTTCAAGCAAATGGTTCTAGGTCCCGGCAATTTTTAACTGACAGGAATTTTAGGTAGTAGAGGTAATAGAAGTGGATGACGTTGCTGACCGAATTGAATGTTAGAATAATAGTTTGCTTGGGACACCTCTGAGGTAAATGCACACCCTGTGATCTCGAAAACGTACCCATACGCTATGCACATCTTGAAGAGATGAGCTTAACAATTCTACCCAAACTCTAGCAGCATCAAGTTCTCAATATTCTCAGAAGAACGTCTAGTATATTTCCTCCGGGTAGACAGTTTGAGAATTGTAGTACCAAACGATGTCTAGAACTGCGCATTTTCAAACACAGAGAAAATCTCCCCTTTACTGCGCGTTGTACCGATTATAATCTGGAGAAAATTGCAAGTGAGACTCAGACTGGGATGTATGGAGAAATTTTTTTTAAAATGACAAAACCTTCCTACAAAACGAGCTACTGAGTTAGAGAAATAAACAAATTGCAAGAAAGACTCTACACTAGGCGCAAGTGTTACAAAAATATGGAGGCAAAAATCGAAAAAAATTAGGTTACTTCAGACAGATTACTGACCGGCACCATGGGTAAGACAAGAAGAAGTCTTTCCTGAGCGAGTAGCAAGACAAATTACTGACTGGTACCATGAGCAAGACAAGTACAAGTCCTTCCTGAGCGAGTAGCAAGACAAATACAAGTTCTACCTGAGTGTGCGACCCAGACTGTTGGTGACAGGCAACATGGGCAAGTCCTTGCTCTTGTCGAAAGCCCAGTACCAGGAGGAAAAGGCACCTGCCAGCACCATCTCACCCAGGGCAGAGATGAAGAACATGCACCAGAACAGGGCGAACACGTTGTAGATCTGAAAGTCAACGAACAGTAAAAGAGCGTTCCGTTGTTACATCAAACAAAAACAATTATGGATATTGGAATATGCAGCATAAATACGTGTATGTGTATCGTAAAAATATGTAAAAACAAGTATGTGTATTGGAATATGCTCCCATTGTCTACTGAACTGTGAATGCAATCTAATTGATCTTTAACTACCTAAACGATATGAATAAGAACTTGGGTAGACTTTATGCTAGCACTAAAAATTAAGCGTTGAAATGCTTTGGTAGGGCTTTCATTCCAATTTAAACACAAAAACACAGGCATGGATCGTAAAGACAAGTGTGAACCCATGTCTTCAACGTTAGTCCAAAATTCACTCATGAAAATTTAACTCTATATCTTCAGCCCCCTTAAAAAAGGGGCTTAAAATGAAACTAAAATACAGGTCTGCTTATGACACATGAAGACGAAATAATGAATTTTAACATGAATGCGGGACTAATTAAAAAAAACACGACATTGGCATGCAATACCTTGATATCTGGAAGTCCACACCTTGCACAACCAGAGGTCGTGCAGTGCACAGAAGGGACAAACACACCTGCAGCCTGGGGATGTGGGGGTCGTGCAGTGCACAGAGACAAACACACCTGCAGCCTGGGGATGTGGGGGTCGTGCAGTGCACAGAGACGACAAACATACCTGCAGCCTGGGGATGTAGGGGTCGTGCAGTGCACAGAGACGACAAACATACCTGCAGCCTGGGGATGTAAGGGTCGTGCAGTGCACAGAGATGACAAACATACCTGCAGCCTGGGGATGTAGGGGTCGTGCAGTGCACAGAGATGACAAACATACCTGCAGCCTGGGGATGTGGGGGTCGACGTAGTATTCCTTAAACTGACACTTGGCGGTGGCACAGGAATTGCTCGAGTTGAACTGCCCAGGGTCGCACTCCGTTCCTTCCTGCACCCAGGAAGATACAGATGCTCATCAAACTCTGATGCCCTACTGCATGTCTCAAGCAGATGTGTACACACAATACTGGATCCATGTATTTATATACCGCTATCCGAAATATCCTACAACTACAGAAACAGAAAAATCTGTATCCCATACTATGCGTTTGTTGTCAAAGATGGTCTTTTTTTTCTATTGTATGAGAGGATCATGAGACTCGAGGTACAGCTGTATGAACGTGCTCTACACACTAATCTGGGAAAAATAATCTATCTATACTATAATAAGAGCTGCGTCCGTCTGTCCCTGTGTCACACTCTTCTAACTGATAGCTTTGATAGCAAGGATAAAGCTTAAGAAATACAAGAAATCCTTCTATTGCATTATTTTTCTGTGGCAATTCAATTCCCTTTCACCTGCATGATGGTATCCAGAATACACAAACGGTTGATTTTTACAACTAGAAATTTTTTTTTTGACCTTTTTCTGTTGAAATTCATCATGATGCTTTGATATTTTTAGTTGATAATGCGAAAAGAAATGTTTAAATTAGTTTGACCAGTAACCTGGCTACCATTTAGTATAAGGCCAAAGAGTTTGGAAATTGAGTTATTGTTTTCGGAATTGTGATTTTCCTGAAAAGCTTACAAGAGATAATAGAGGATATTTTAGAATAAAATTCAGGCAAAAAAAGCCAACATGGATAGAAACGTGTCTAACCGTAGGAGAGAAGCAGCAAGACTTCGACAGCAAGAAAGACGCCGAAGACTATCGGACGAACAACGCGAAATGCTGCTCGCATAGCAAAGTTAACGGGTACACATTACACTAGACAATACACTGCATTGTATTGTCGGTACCAAAGGCACCGGATCACTATAAAACGCCATTTTTTCCGTTATTAGCTTTCTTCTCCCACTCGGCCCTGTTATTGGTAGATAAAATAGAAAATGGAAGTTCTTTATACATTCATGAAAAATATTCAGATTTTGATAACACCACGGGTAAAAATGAAAAATAGATCCTGAATTTTGCGGGCACACACTGCACTAGTAATAATAAGACACGGAACAATTTGTTAATCGCTTCTTCGTGTTCGCACATGATGCAGTGAAATTTTTTATGTAGAACCTTTAGATGTTAATATGTATTTTCGTTTTTTACCAACTCTAAAGGAAAAGAAAATTGTTTGGGAAAACTTATTTTCAGCGTGGAAATAACTATAAGACAGGCTTGAAACATTGTACTTCCGAGTTATTTCTGATTGACAGATGAGTAAGTGTGCATGTATTTTGTAAACAAATTTCTCCTGAATGCAAGTATTTTGGAAGCTAATTAAATTGTTTGTAGTATCATTACAGAACACCAAGATTATTATTTTTATTATTATAGTCCTAGTTTACCCACCGCAGCCGTACAGAATGGCAAGAAATTCTACACTTGATGATAAAGAAAAAGGGCAAATTTCTGTCCATCAAGAAGGAAAATCAATAAGTTTTACTGCAAAAGTATTATCAAGGTCTGGTACGGTCGTGAGTAATTATTTGCAAAATTCAGAGGGTTATAGCACGATAAAACATCCAGGTCGCGCACCTAAAATTACAGCTGAAGCTCAACGCCTACTCTTTCTCGAAGCGTTAGAGTGAACTATTCTCACAAGACATTCAACAGCGTTCAAATTTACCGGTCCCTCAAATAGAGTTCATGAACTTGTACATGATTCACCGCGTTTCGTATTTCGGAACAGAAAAAAGCTCCTGCTTTAAAAGTAAAACATAGAAGGTAATGTTTGGACAGGGAAAATTAAAAACTAATCTGGACCAAGGAGCAATGGCAACCAGTAGTGCTTATTGAAGAGAAAAAACTCAATGTAGATGGACCTGAAAGTTGCCCGCATTATTGGCATGAATTGAGTAAAGAGGAGCAGCTCTTTTCAAAACAACCATTGGGAGGAGGATCTATAATGATGAGGGGAAGCATTTTCTGAGACCGGAGACGTTGATTTAATGGTCATGGATGAAAAAACAAAACTCTGCATGATATTACGATACCTTGGAATAAAGTCTGGTGCCATTTTTATTATTTTAGGAACAATAATGCAATTTCCCAACAGGACAATGCAGCAATCCATACTTCAAAGATCTGCAAAGACAGTTTCGAAAACATTACAGTTGAACCCTGACTTGAACCCAATAGTAAACCTGTAGGAAATTCTATCAAGACCAGTTTACATTAACGGAAGATAATTTATATATACATAGAGAATCTCTGAAGTCTTACATTGAGCAATATTGGAGAGCAATTTCTATTGAAACTCTTGCAAACCTCATTGATTGAATACAAACAATGCAAAGAAGTTCTGCACTCGAAAGGAAATAAACATAAATACTACATTTGTCAGAAACTTTTGCTAAATACAATTTTTCAAGCCTGTCTTCTAATCATTTCGATTCTTAAAAACTAATTTTCCTAAATAATTTAATTACTATTATAGTTGGTAAAAAACAAAAGTAATATTAATTGGCATATCATATAGTATCAACAGTAAATAGAAATTTTCACTGCAGTATGAGCAAAAAAGAAGTTATTAGAAATTGTTCAGGTGTCTTCTATTATCACCCAGTTTACCTCCTCCTCGGCCACAACCCGTCTTGGCAGGTTACACTTCCTTCATTAATTTTTCCTTGTCATTGGTAGTTTTCTTTCTTTGCTTTTATGTTCACTAGGTTAATACCTTGATTAGTGTTCCCGACGTAAATCTAGGTGGCATAGTTTCGAATATCAGTGTAATTTAACCTTTCAGCTGATGTATTGACAACTATCAGTACAATTCATTCTTTCTAGTTTAGGTCCATCTTATATGATGTAATAAGAAGCAGAATAACTGACTTTCACACCTTAACTTTAATTATTTACCAGTGTAATATATTCTCTTTCGCTGAGATGAGTCCCAGCATATTAATAAGCATACAAACAGACCTGGACACCAGCACAGCAGCCACTGGCGGCGCAGGCGACGGTGTACTGAGGCCTGCCTGCGCTGGCGAGGTACACGGCGATCACGCAGAACACGGAGATGGTCACCACTTGCAGGAGGTATGGCAGCACCGGCATCAGCAGCGTCGACATCATGTCTCCCACAGCCCTGGAAACACATTTCCAAATACACTTTAACAAATCAGAAATAGTTAACCACTAATGTGTGGATACTAAAAAGAATCAGACAGTAAACCACTAATGTGTCGACACCGAAATGAATCAAAGGGCGGTTAACTACTGATGTAAATTGTCTTGAACGAATCAGACATTTAACCACTAATGTGTATACACTAAAATGAATCTAGGGGGACGGTTAACCACTGATGTAAATACACTGAAATGAATCAATGAAGTTAACTCAATATGCAAATATAGTAAATCCCGTTTAACAAGGTTGATAAATTCCATTAAAACACCGCGTCACGTGAAATGGTGTTAATCTAATTGATAAATATACATGAAATTTTACAATTCGTCCAAGGAAAATTTATAATATTAATTAACTATTTATTTATTTATTAAAATACACCCACTAATTCTTTAATAAAAATGCTATCTAACGTGCTTTTGGACAGTTTTTAATTTCCTTCTTTCTTCACGCATCTCATTGTAGCAGCTAAGTGCTTTATCAATCAATCGGCGGACTTGTCAGCTCCTTGTAAGCTCAGGATCTTCGTCAAGAAACGTTGCTTCAGCACTTAACAATTTCCGAATAACTTTTTAAAGTCCTGCGAAGTCATTTCATGGTTTGAACTTCTTTTCTCATAGTTAGACTAGACATCAAATTCATGAGTACGCTCTTGATCAGTGTTCAAGAGGCCGTCAATGCTTAACTCTTCATGATATGATTCCAATGCCTCTCGTATGTATAACGAACCCACAACTTCAAACTCGATTGCATTTGTGATAGCTTCAATTTCATTCAATTTCTTCTCGTTACGTTGATATCTTGTGATAATTTCGATTTTTATTCAGCAGAAATACTTTCCAGCTTTTTCGAAGCGGGTTTAATGCTTTGATCCATGACGAATAAATGCAAATTTCAAAAAATGTAATGAAGAATTTTGCACTGATAAATAAACATTGCACACGGCATGAAGTTTAGTGAATGACTGAGCATCATAGGTATATTATATGATATACCGTGTTAACTCTAATTTAAATCGTGCTAAAAAATGTGGTTGCATGTTCTTTACAGTGTTAAATCGAAAATAGTTTTAATCGAAATCATGTTAAACTGTACTGCATGTACACTAAAAGAAATAAAAAGCCTATCCCATGTGCAAATATGTACATACAGTAAAGTTAATGAAAGTGATGGTCAATGCTAAATGCAAATACATATACTAAAATGAATGAAAAAGATGGTCATCCCAACAGCAGAGTATACACAGTGAAATAAATGAAAGAGATGGTTAACTGCCTCTTAGCGTAATTAAAGTTTAGCTGGACCTTTATTATATCCAGTCAAACAGGTGTACTCATACGCAAACTCTACCTAACGTGAGAAGGCGGGAATACGTCCAACAATGATCTGCCTACAAGTAACATTTTTTAAATTAAATGCGACGCAAAACTAGCAATTTAAAATTTATTGACAACTAATAACATGCGTACTTTAAACTCTCTTCGTGTTTGGGGACTGACGGAAACAGAATCGTATGATTCCTACACACCACTAACATACAAGCAGAAGGTATACTGCTACATGCGTTCCTCACGATGCTGGAGCAGCAAAGGAATTTGGAAGTACAGTTCGGTAGCGTATGCTGCTTTACTTCCTACTTGATGACATTCCTTGTATTTTAGGCCATACAAAGGCAGGTATAGCAAGAAACATCATTCCATCAAGGCTAGTTACTAACCAAGTCACATTTTCTATTAATTTCGGTTCCAGACTCAGTCACTCAATCCACCAATCCAGACTCCCTCATTCAATCCACCAATCCAGACTTCCACACTCGATTCACCAATTCCATTTTTACAATTACCACGGCCCCTTCCATCCGCTATAATGTACAGCAGCTGCTTTAAGTAGCACAAACTGTCTCGCATTCTGACACTCTAACCGAGTAACTTCCTCCAAAACACTCTCCTCTCTGACTCTTGTTTCATTAAAATCAACAATTTCATCTTGCAATTTTTTTGATAATTACTTTACAAATGAGTTCCGCCTCAAAAAAACCAATCCATTGTATGCTGTAAAAACAAGACAAAATTTGATACAAGGCATATAACTAAACAGAAAAGAGCAAGGAACTGCATAAAAAGTTGACATGGAAAAAAATTGTTCAAAGTAACCTAATTCAAAAGAATAGAAGCAAGTAACAGCATGGGAAGTAGGTGTGGACGCACTTGCTAGCCTGGCCTATGAGAGCGACTGCAATGTTGATGCGCTTCCTCAGGATGATGAGCAGCAGTATGCACACGATGAGCAGCGTCAGGAACACGAAGAACAGGAACAGCCACGTGCTCTCCAGCTCAGAGTACTTGCTGAACTGATCACTGAACTCCCTCTGGATGAACGAAGATTCGCTGCTCCCGCTGCTGCTGCTGGCGGCCCCGCTGTTGGTGGAGTTGACAGCACGAGACCGAAGGTGTAGGTACTTGTCCATTGAGTAGTAACACGCTGCAAAGCGGCACACGTGAGTACAAGGATGTTTGGTCACCACAATGCTGGACAAAATAACCTATCGATTGTGTAGGTTGAAGAAATGATCCAACAATCGACATTTATATTCTTAAAATTGCCTTTGACAGAAACGATATCAACATTCTATTATATTGCTTCATTTAGTGTCGTTTTATGAATTAAGTTTCAAGGCATTACAAATTCATGAACATTTGGGTTAAAAAAATTAAATACATTTTCACAATGAAGATAATTCTGACAATACTGGCACCCAACATCAGATAAAATTCCAGTGACTTTGTTGTAATCAATATCCAGGAGTTTTGAAAGCAGTAGTTTTACAATGACAAAAAAATAATTAGGGAGATAATATTGCCTTTAGGAATTGATATCAATGATTGATTGATTGAACAACACGCCAGTCTCTTCAACACAAGAAGGCAAACAAGAAAAATATAGACTCCAGCATGAAGTATTGCTGTTTTTGTTGTGGTTAGCTATCGATAATTTTGAGCAATAATAGTTCTAGTACTCTGAGGAAAACAGACAACATGAGTGCTTAAAATTCTAAGAACTTGTACAAACAACTCATCACGTAATGATTACCAAAGGATCAGGCATTGGAAGGTAATTAATTTCTGGGCAAAACCTTACAGGGATATCACTTACTTAAAAACTTTAACAAAGATTGAAAATTAGGAACCCTCGGATTAGCTTAGAAAAATAGTGAAGTGGAGTAGTATGAAATGGAAGACGAGAAACCAGTATTAGAGTGAATATAAATACATTATACATTTTGAGAAAAACCTCACAAGAATGAACATGGGAACAAAATCCACTACAACAAACTATAAAATGACAGTAGAGAATCACATAACTTGACAGATGAATGAAGATCTTGCCAAAATAAGGTACTCACCAAACCCACAGATGACAACAAAAGCCACCATCGAGAACCAGATCAGCACTTTGGAGATGAAGCGCAGCAGGAAGATCCAAACTAAGGACACAGCCATGGCCAGCACACAGAAGCCCAGGATCAGGTGCCATGTCGCCTTGATATCCTCGAAAGCTCCCTCTGCTACCTGTACAAAATCAAACGCACCTGGCTGTAACTTCCTTCTTGTCTAAACAAGCAGCAATAATGGTCTTTTTCAAATGTCACATTATGTAGTGCATTAAAACACAATTATAGAAGAAAGTGTATCATAAAAGTGTAATATAAATGAAATGAATACTTAACAAATGTGAAAATTCTTGGTTACTGCAAAGACTTCCTATTGATTAACTTCAAAGATAAAATGGAATAAATATAAGCCATACTAGGAAGTTTCATTGAATGAATGAAATTAACGTTGAATCAAAATTAAATATAGGGTGCCCCAGAAGTAACTGACCCTTTTGATTTGCTAATAACCCGAAAACTATTAACACTAGGATATTGAAACTTGTTTTATTCAAAAGAAAAACCTTTTTATGGCACAATAGGATACTTGGTATCCTATTGACGAACCAGCTTGACATTTGATTTTTGCTTCATTGCAAACCCTTCATTTTCATCATGTCTCCATACAGCAAAGAAGAAAGAAGAAGAATTTTGCAAATCTACACACGGACAATGTCAACAACAGAAGTGCAACGTGATTACAGAAATTATTTCAGAACAACAACCAGTCCTTCGAAGAATACAATTAAATCGGTGTATCGAAAATTTACAGACACTGGAAATGTTAATGATAAACAACGATCTGGAAGATTAAAGTCAACTCGAACTGAAGCTGTAATCGAGCGAGTTTCTGCAAGTGTTACAGATAATCCTAAAGCCTCCATCAGAAAACGTTCAACTCAATTATCCATTTCCCGATCGACATTACACCGCATTCTTAATAAAGCTTCAAGTTATATCCTTACAAAATTAAATTAACCCAACAGTTATTGCCTAATGATTATCACAGTCGTGTTAATTATTCCGAATCTTCCAGATCGTTGTTTATCATTAACATTTCCAGGGTACGTAAATTTTCGATACACCGATTTAATTGTATTCTTCGAAGGATACATTACATTGTTCTGAAATAATTTCTGTAATCACGTTGCACTTCTGTTGTTGACATTGTCCGTGTGTAGATGTGCAAAATTTTTATTCTTTGTTCTTTGCTGTATGGAGACATGATGAAAATTAAGGGTTTGCAGTGAAGAAAAAATCAAATGTCAAGCTGATTCGTTAATAGAATACCAAGTATCCTATTGTGCCATAAAAAGGTTTTTCTTTCGAATAAACCAAGTTTCAATATCCTAGCGTTAATAGTTTTTGGTTTATTACCAAATCAAAAAGGTCAGTTACTTCTGGGACACCCTGTACAATCAAATTCCCAGATTTGAAAATTTAAGAAGAAACTAAGTGTGAATTGAAAGTCAATAAACACCTTCGTGTCAATAAACTGCTGCATGCCTCAACCTTCATGAACACCAAGATATTGCTTACTATCAAGCCACTATGAATGAGGCTCAAAAATTTTGAACATTTCCAAACAAAATCGCAGTGGTTCAGATGCACTGAATATTTTTTTCCTCTGGCTTGTCCCACTGCAAGCTGCTAGTACAAATAATTGCTTAAGGGCCATTTCCTGCTTGTTATTATAACTTCCCTGTTAACATATGCTGATGGTAGTCTATTTAACAGAGGGGACAAATAAAGTGAAACATTTATAATCCAAGGAACTTGCACACAAGTTACCACATGAAATACCTCAAGTGAGCATTAAATAAAAAATGAAAGGTAATAAATGAAAAGTGGCAACAATTTCATTCTACTAGCAGGAGCTGGTTTCAAAATAGAGAAAAAAAATCTCACCATTTCTCAAGAATGGTCACATTATACTGAATAAAAAGGGTTGGTTTTTAAATTTTTCAAGAGGACAATGACTTACTTCAGATTGACCCTTGCATCTGGACAGATAATTTTGTGCCTATTAAGCAGGACCAGGAGTGGCCTTTGCATCTGGACAGATTTTGTGCTTGAAAGACAAAGCTAATACATGCATTGAAACAAATGCTCTTCATTAGCACATCGTTCCAAGGACGTCAAATTCCAATGTCGTGATAAAATTACGTTTCTAATGCAAATAGTACTTCTGTACATTAAGAAAACAATAAGCTACTAAAAATTATTACTTAAAAACTGATGGGAAATATCAACCTAAATTATTCCCATCATAAGCAATGTTCTTTCAAAAATAAGTAGAAGCAGGCAGAAAATAGGTATCCATACATAAGATACTAGCAAAAGCAAAACAAGGTGTAAAAAATTAGAAACTGCAGAAAAAGTTCTGAGATATTGTGCACATACAGAATGAGGTTATGAAGAGGAAAAATAAAATTACATACTGTAGAGAGAGACCCGGAAAGCAATCCCTAAATAAATGTAAGTACATATAAGAAAGTAAATATGTTAAAGAATCATGCAAAGCCATGCCCAGTTGATGTTGGATATTGTTGATAAAAAAGAATATAAACATAAATTAACAAAAAATCTTCAATAATTTTAAATAAATCAAAAAATATAAATACGAACTTAAATTCAATGAGCTCTACTTGATCAAACAAAGAACACTTTTGCAAGTCTCAAAACAATACTCAATAGTAATGAATACTCAATGCAGTCCTGTAGTCATATGAAGAGATAGCTGCACAAGTTAAGTCTCAGGATTTGAAAGCAAGATTATCTATTTTTAAAACTTTCATTGAGCTGAGACACGAAGAACAGTGGTAGAGCCCTCGTTTTAGCGTAGATTCACTCTACAATTATTGTTCAATGTAGTAGTGTACATTGATACGGCCATCAAGCACCTGATGTATCAGCAACGTGATTTTTAATACTTACAAGTACCGTTGCTACTGCATACATGGCACAAATGACCTCAATTGGGGAGGCGCAAATGATTCTAATTGAAAGGGGTGCAAATGACCCCTTTGGGAAGCACAAATAACCCAAATGAGAGGTCATTTCGTGCCAAATTCCCTTTCCTGCCAACGTTCCCTCAGCGCCAACTCTCCTTCAGAGCAAACGTTCCCTCAGCGCTAACTTTCCTTCAGAGTCAACGTTCCCTCAGCGCCAACTCTCCTTCAGAGCCAACGTTCCCTCAGCGCTAACTTTCCTTCAGAGTCAACGTTCCCTCAGCGCCAACTCTCCTTCAGAGCCAACGTTCCCTCAGCGCTAACTTTCCCTTCGTGCCAACTTTGTTCCCTCAAAAGAACTAGTGTGAGAGTGAGAAGTCATCACTGCCAGCATTTGCAAACTAAACGCTGCACAAAATCCGAGTTAACTTTCTAAACATCACAGGAGAAATTAATATTAACCGAGTACGCACAAAACGAGGGACAAATTAATGGAAATCATAAGAAAAGTCGTGAAACGGAGAAGCGTACCAGACATGATGAAAAATTGCAGAAAAATTAACGAGTCCCAAAAAGAAAACAAAAAAAATTAAACAAAATATTTGAAAATGCATCGATGTAAAAAAAAGAAAAATTATGTCGAAATTGAAAAAAAATTGGTAAACAAAGGTTGAAAGAGTAAAAACCTTGAGTTACACTAACACAGAGAAATTTAAAAAAGAACAGCATTGAAAAATAAAATCTGGAATAATAAAACATACACCAAACTACAGTAAGAGTACAGAACAGGGGTACTTAAGCATTACGCATTAAAGGTCCGGACGATGTTCTCGACTTCATATGTTACTACTATTATAATATAATAGAAAGTGAGTACTATTATACGATAATAGTACTCACTTTCTAATATACTTTTAATGACAATTTTCTCTCAAGAAGAGGTAGTGGGTCCCAAAAATAAGATTCGGCGGTTCGGATTGAGGTCCACCAATTGAGTACCACTGGTATAGAAAGCAGACACAAAAAATTTAAATACCTTACTACGAAAACTCTTAGCAAAATTTATATGAAAGAAATGCAGGTAAGTCGCCGAGCAATTGAAATAAATCTTTAAAAAAAATCGAGGTGAATATCAAAATTAAAAGAAATTGACCAATAAATTAAACCCCATTAAAAATTTAGACAATAAAATTTATGTAAAGTAAACAAAAAACCCAGAAGACGAGAGGGAGCTGAGCGTAAAACGTTCGCATTCACGAGAAGCAAACACCGTCTTGATTTCTCTGAGACGGACAATGGTGTTCGGCCTGGTGGAGTGGTTTACCTCTTTTGTTTTATAGAAGTGAGCGAGATAACCAATGGCTTTGGCAAGCAGCTCAGCTGTGACTTCGTTGCCCTCTGCAGTCTTGAGGGCGTCGCCGCTAGTATCGTGGATTGCAGTCCCCACATCCGCCACAGAGGGGATGCAACGCTTCGCCACTGTGACATGTCAAGGACACGCGTTCATGTGGGACCAGCTGACAACCACACGTCAGGGACACGCATTCATGTGGGACCAGCTGACAACCACACGTCAGGGACACGTGTTCACGTGGGACCAGCTGAAAACCACACGTCAGTCTACTACCCCCTACAACTGTATCACTGAAAACCCTCGTTTTAAAGTACAGCCAATAGCACTGTTCTATATTAAAGTAGACTATGATAGAATCGGGCAGTTACATTGTACCACTAAGGCCCCATGCTCTGTTTGATGACAGCCAATGATGTTAATACTAGTTCTTTTGCCCAATAATACGATCAATTAATTCACATACATATTAATTAACAATCCATAATCGTTGACGAGATTGAGCTTCCATAAACAGTAAATTTCAAGCGTAGAACGAAATTAACTTTTTTATTAATGACTTCATATCGGAAAGAAACATCCGCCGCGGTCAGTTTCATTAAATGACAAAAGATCGATCAAGCCTCAAACACAGAGAAAATAAAGCAAAGTCTCAACATACATGCTTATAAAATGGAGCAATAAGCCAGTTACAAAGTGCAGCAATAACGCAAGTTATATAATGGAGCAATACCAGTTATGGTATAATGGAGCGATAACGCCGATTATAAAATGGAGCAATAACGCCGGTTATAAAATGAAGTAATAGTACTGTTATAATATGGAGCATTGAAAAAATACTCCCTTTGGTCGGAAACAATTTGCACAGTCGGGGAAACATACCGGCTTTTAGTATTTTTAGGACAATTCATGTTCTGTGTGAGACTATTATTTTGGAGTGAGCTAAAACTACTGCACACGCGTTTTTTCAACAGATCCTGTTGAATCACAAATAACACGATCATTTATACCAACTAATTTTAAAGAATTTTTTCAGATCATGAGGTAAAATAACAGAAAAACTAAAACGACGTAGAAAACAAGGTAAAAAATATCCAAAAATGTAAAAAACACAAATTAGTAAACAAACAATGCACAGTCATATTGCAAGCTCTGCTAAAGAGGTCCGAAGATCGTCGTCAAAGGTTGAATGAGTATGAATGAAAATTTATTTTTGTTATTAAAATTAAATTTTCATCTTCGTTTCTTTTACTTTTTAAAAAGTGCAATGTATAACGTTAAAAGAATAACGCAAAGGGAGGACTCGTACACTTTTTCCTTCTCCACGAACTGTCTCTGAACGACGTTAAATGTTGTATACACCAACTCTTTCCGAACACGGAGTAGATTTTAGGGACTCTTCACTCTTGTTAATCAGAAACTCAGCCAATTTCAGAGTTTCGGCATTCTTGCCTTTCAAATCGTTCTACGTATACGTTTTTTTGGACAAAGTATTATTTCCGAAGTTGAAAAAATGTTTGAAAATAGAGGCAGCACATGTACACATACGGGCGACAAAAAAGTAATAAACTTCAGTCATGTACCGGTTGTTGTGCTCAGCAACGCCGCAATGATGTACACACTAACAATTAGAAAGTACCAAATGGAGAATACACACAAGATATTATCTTTTAAAAAAGTAATAGTAGTACAAGCAGTAGTGCTAAAAACTAATCAATTAGTTACTCTTTTAATTCAAATTTCGATTAAAAGATATGTCATGAGAATATTAGTTAATTTCTGCAAAATTGAGCACAATTAACTTCTCATCTGAAAATTTCGAGTATCGTGAAGAGCCTTCCAAAGAAATAATATAACTTTATTGATCCCCTTTCACACAGGAAAATTACTGATATTAATGAACACCAAGATGAAATTGAAAATAACCAACACAGAAAGCTTCCAGAAAGTATAAAATTTGCTTTCCATGTCATTTTTTGGGAAATTTTTTGCCTGTTAAGCAAGCGATGAATGCAGTTCGTACACGCATGGTTCGCTACTTCGGTTCTGTTGGACTAATAACAAATGAACATTTGAACACAAACATTTGAATACCTGGAACATAAAAATATTAAAAACTTGAAACAAAGTTTGGATTTTAGGTACACAAGCTTTTATAGAGTTGAATGGGGCTGCAGATGCTGAAGAAGTTTATAACGAATGTGTTAGGAACTAGCACAATATTTAGAAAAATATACGCACAAAAACCAGGGGAAGAATCACACATGAATGCAAACCGCACCACACCTGTACTTTTAGAACACTCTAGCACAACTCCCATGATATACACCAGTGAACGCTCGAGTACACTGAACATTGTAGCTTAGCATCCACAGTTTGGTCAAGTCCCACAAACAGAAGTGTTAATATTTGTCCATGCAAGAGGCAACACGAACTGCATCAGCAATGCAGCTGTACACGGACAGTCGTAAAATCCTTCATAGAAAAAATATTGATTTAATTTATTAATATTTTATATAAACCATAACGCACCACAAAAATCGTTCCTTAACATTTACATAAAAGATCGTCCAAAAATGCAGAATACAAAGTGTTTTATGTACGCCACATCCATATGTACGTTAAAAGAAATCGTTTAAACACGCCACACGTTTTACGTCCGTATGCCAGCTGACAAATTTAACAGCAACACTAAGAACTTCCACGTAGCTTACTTATACCCGACCGCTAGCACAACTAAATTTGTAGTTCACTTCACAAAGGAGATCCAAAATTAGAAAAAAAAATTAATGTAGTTGAGTTTGAGGGAAGAAAAGTTATCAGTAAAATACAGTAGGCCTTGTTACGGATCGTGTCATTTTTATTTGCTTGAATCTTCTATGATTTAAATAAATCGGCAAACATTTAGAAAACATCGTGACTAAACGCTATGTACGAGCCTCACAGTGGCCTTAGGTAAACGATAGCATCTGACGACAGTTCCAGTCCTCGAGATGCTGGAATACGACACGCGAGAAGAACACGAAACAAAACGCATAGACAAGATAAACACGAGACTATCTTCTAGTTTAAGATATAGTTATTTTGAAAACCAAACTCATTTGCAAAGTCCTTCAAAATGGAGCATCCCCACACTACCATCACGATGTTAGGCCCTACCTTTATGGGATCTCACTGAACCAGCGTATTGGACGAAAGGGTTTGGTGGAATACCCTCCGTGTTCACCAGACCTCACACCACTGGGTTTTTTAAATAGGGCTACTTAAAAGACAAAGTTTACGCAATGAAATCTGCAACAGTTACTGAATTGAGAGCAGTCACTGAACGAGAATGCACACAAATATCAAAAGAAATGTTTGGTGATGTTTGCAATCCCATTGCTTCCCATTTCAATACAGTCTGGACCAGAACGGACGTCAGTTTGAAAACAGGCGTTGCCAAAACAATAAAACATTATCTGAAGATTCTATTAAATTTTGAAAATGAAATGTATTTTTGTAAACAGTCAATTTACAATTATTTAAATTGTATATATTTTTTGGCGATACCCTATACATACATTAGAGTGTGTTTTAAACCAAAGCAATGTATCATGTAATGAAGTAACGAGTGATTGGCAGGTACGGTTTACGTACGAAAGCAAGTAATTTTTCGATCTTAAATTAACTTTGGAAGCACCAAGTTATGGTACGCTTTATTGTGAACGAAATGGAAATTTTTAAAAGCTAGAAAAATAGAATACGCACTTAGGGCAATGGCTCAAAATACTTTGTTCTACATACATGCGTGCTACACTAACAAAAATTTTAGTAAAACGTGAAGAGCAACAGAATACTACACGGCACAGAGGTAAGCTAGGTTGTTTTTGAAAATTTACAGGGATGAGACTTGTTAGTAGCAAGGAGAAGCACATTTAAAAAGTGTTAAAAGAAAATATCCCTATCTACACCAGATCCTTAAAAGGCTGTTGGATAGAACGAAGATAATGTTAAACACAAGCGTGAGTTGAACTAAAGAATAGAAAGGGTGTTAGAACGAAGCTTGAACTCAAGCGCATTAAGAGGCAGATCACTGAAGCAACCGCAATTCAACCCAGGTTTACAATGTACAGAAATTTCAGAACTCGGTGGTGCACAATACCTCTTGATAGTAAGCAAAGCGCATCACGTATTTCATAGAGCGCAGTATCACGTCATACTTCTCCTTGGACGTGTGATTGGCGTACGTGGCGTCTAGAGACTTGATTATGTCGACGCTGTGCTCAGTGATGTGTGCAGGTATGCAGCGCCGGCCGACTACGTAATACAGATACATCAGTGGTCACTCGAGTGTGAGACCGTCAGTCACGCCGGCCGACTACGTAACACAGATACATCAGTGGTCACTCGAGTGTGAGACCGTAAGTCACGCCGGCCGACTCCGTAACACAGATACATCAGTGGTCACTTGAGTGTGAGACCGTCAGTCACGCCGGCCGACTACGTAACACAGATACATCAGTGCTCACTTGAGTGTGAGACCGTCAGTCACGCCGGCCGACTACATAACACAGATACATTAGTGGAAGTCACCCACGTGAAACTATTAGTCACAGCACGGCGGTTGGGCAATGTTAGAACATGCACACCACCCACTTCAAATGAGTCCTGGAGATGGTTATCTTTCAAGTATTTCGAGATCATTATATGGATGTATCTGATTGAGAAAATGATGCATCGATGATGAAGAAATGATACATTTAGAGAAAGAGTGCTTTTTCGCTGAAAAAAAAATTAGATTGATAGATATAAATTATCTGAAAAACTCATTACTCGAATAATTAAAAGAAAGGGTCCAGAAGCACTTAACATTCAAAATTTAACCCATCAAGAGTAACAAGAAAAGGACCCATTTACGAACCGTATTGCTCACCCAGCACTATTTCCCGAACTCTACGGTAATAATGCACCAACATTGCACATTTAGACTCAAATATTCGAAAATGTCAGACATGTGAAAAGAACAACTTGAATATTCAACACTAAACAAACAGTTCCTTTCCAACCCAAATATTTCTAGTAAGCAACATGAAGAATATCTACACACCAGCGAACAAAAACATGCAGAGATAGCACGAATTATTAATGTTGGCTCTGAAGACAAGATATGGTCTAATATACATACCGCGGCACCAGGTGCACTGAAATAACATAGAACAGCTTGTACCAAATTCTGAACATAGAAACATAACTACTCGTGTAAGAGGTCTGCCGAGTGACAGGTTTATCACCTCCGCAGGGGGATGGAGAAACAAAAAAGTAAGACCTGCTCACTCTGAAACTGGAACCCACAGCGCATTTTCACAACCAGAGCTGCTTAATTTGTCATCGGTAGGTTGCATGTCACATAGAAGTTTCCAAAGAGCAGAAATTTGAACTCGATTTTTTGTAATTTAGATTTCCAATTACTCTTTCACATGATCAACAAACACGTTCAAAAATTGCACCTTTCCTGATATTCCTGATATCTTCCGTATGCGTGCTGCACATTCAAAATCATAACACTCAAAAACTACCAACACCTTCCACCAGCATCCCGAGGCCAATCCCTTCGATACAACATTATGATTCGCACATCTCAACTTTAAATGGACAACAGTCATTCCTGAATTGCATTAGAAATAATTCGTTTTAGGCCCAAATGTTTTGTTCAAAAGTTGGGTGAAAATACCATCATACGAGTGATAATTTCCATAAAATTTGGTTCAGTCACAAAATAACTTGGCCCTTACAGGGTTAACACTGTTACACACAGCTCACCTTCCCCGCTGCGGACGTAGTAGAAAGCACATTTGCTGTGAGAGACGAGGTCCATGATGCTCTCTGTGGTGGTCAGCGGGTCGATGTCGTACTGGCAGATGAGGTTACGTCGAGCCTCTGCGTCATCATTGCCGTTGTAGAACCAGTTCTTGCTCGGACATTCCTTGACACAAACCTGCCAAAATTTTCTCATTATAGCAGCTTACTCAGCATAGCCTTGTGTTTTTCAGCGTGGACTTGCGTTTAGGGATTATATTTTTAAAATCCTTGATAGAGTGGCATCTGTGTCATAGCCTTTAATGAAAGGTTTTAGTGGAACGTTTATCAGTTTATTTTTCAATGACAACATTCATTGAATATTCACCCATAAAAATTTCATCACAAAACACCGCTTATACTATGGAACAGAACCAGACACATTAATACATTTCACAAACACAATTTTGTCAAGATCAAGACTTGAAGAAATAAAAAGTGTCATACTAGCTGCTCATAGCACCTTGAATACAAATAAAATCTAATTTTAATTCAAAATTTTGAAGAAGTAGATACCTTCTAAACTTTTCAGTAAAATTTACAAACAGAAAAAATCCTGTAAAGATATGGATAAACTTAAAATTTGAGATCAACCATACCACTGAAATAACACCCCCTGAATAGTAATACAAAGCTTCAAGCTAGCTAGCATGACAACATGAAGTAATATTGAGCAGTTGATGATCACCTGAGGAGTAGCACAGCCTGTGGCCACGACTTTAGGTGAGGCACAGCGAGTGAGGTCGAAGAAGAAGAGGTAAGGCTTGTCTTTGACGGCGGTGTCGCGGCCGCACACCTGCCCACGACTGTCTGTAGGGTACAGCAGGCGAGTGGGGTCCCCATGCATCACTCCTGCACACACATCCGTTCATCATTTGTGTTCAAATGCCAACAGTTAATTCCTACTATATTACTAAATTTTAAATGATGGAACCTTATTAACTGTTTGTGAACACATTGATAAAGCTAAAAAATGGGTATAGATAAGGAAAATAAGATGGAGAGGTTGATAAAGCCACACAAACTCAAAAATCTGTAGAAGGGAGAAAAAACACAATCGCAAGATATCTGCAAAAGGAAAAGAATAATCCACAAACTTAATCACATAAGTAGTAGAACATCAACTCACCAATCACAGCCACAACTCCCCAGCCTACAAGGAAGACCACAAAGAGCAGCAGGCACAAGATGTCTGTGCATGACCGCGATTTCACTGGCCCTCGAAAGTCAGGGTCAAATGTATGTGGGGACCCTGGAATAGAAAGAGTGACATCAACTCTAGAACAACTAAGTTATCTTTTGACTCAACAAAATGTTTTGTAAATTATCACACATTTACTGATTTGCTACATAATTTCACCCAACTTTTGAACGAAACATTTAGAATTTAGGACTCGAGTGAAAAATTTATGTCCTCCAGGAAGGAGAATGGTTCTTATAGGGTTAGGTTTTAAAAACTGTGTACAATGGTTAGGTTCATGACAAATTATGGAAGAAATAGTTAAGTTGGTGTTAAATTAAGCAGGAAAATTATAAATTAAGGCTTTCTTCACTGTGCAAGGCTCAGACAAAATACAAGGTAGTAAGAAATTGTAAACAATATTTCATACTTGGATGTTTTGAGCAAGAAGCTAAAGTAGCTATCCAGATTAAAAGGAATAAGAACAAATTATTAGAAATCCAGCTGCAGTAATTATCAAATTAATAGGTGCCAATTAACACCTCAACTGGTAACTAGGTATTATTTCGTAATTCACAAACATTAATTATTACAAATTGGGAACATTTGCTTTAGTGATAATTTTACTAGTTTAGTATTTCATCTTTCTGCTTGGAGGAATATGATAAAACACCAATGGCACAGACAAGCGCAATAGGCCACTCGTCATTGCCAGGAAGTGTGTTAACAATAAATCTGCATTTGAAAACATAAAGAGACCTATTCTGACTACTGAAACTTAACATTGTTACAAACTATAGCTCTCCATTATAATGCATGAAAATAGCTTGCCAATGGTATAAAAAATTGCCAACAATACTTTATTCCAATAAAAATGTAATGATGCTGATTAGGCTAATTTCCATACTTGTTTTTTGCTTGGTGACTTGCAGTAACTAATGGTTGGACCAACTTTACAGTAGTTTTAAACATATTTTGTTCAGTTTACTGCACATCCAATAGCCTCAGCAACCACAATACAAAGTTCATTCCGTCGAAACAGTCCAAAGTGGTCTATCCAGCACACAAGTGTGGAGAATTTATTTTTTATTTACAGCCCACTCTAATTCCCTTCAAAAGCTCCAGAATTTACTAGCAACACACCAATTTTATGAGTTGCATGATTATTCAAATACAAATCCTCAAACATATAAAACTAAAAAGAAACCCATTTTACAGCTATATTTTAACCAAGGTAAGAAGATCAATGACAGTACATACTCCACAATTTAAAAAAAAAATACTAGAGTATTGGTCAGTGTTTTATGAATTAATTTAGTAGCTTCTCCCACAAGAAAAACCAGCAGCAAACTCTTATGCTCCTCACCATATTTGTTGACTTCGTCTTCTATTTTGTCTCCCATTTTACTGGATTCTGTGAAGAAAACAGCAGTGAAAACCAAGTACAAGAGTAAGAAGAAAAAAAGTTATTGCAGCATGAGCACTACATATTTCATGATTCTTCTAATATGTCATAATGTGTTAATTTTACTAATTAATTCATTCTTTTGGTACATTGATGAAGCACAATGAAAAGAGTTTGCATTCAAATCTCCATTCATTTGTACAATCACTTCAAAGAGAATATCCAGTAATTAATTTGTACACAAAAATAAAAGCAGAAGAAATAACTTGAGCAGGTTACACAAGTGTGAGAACTACTACATCTGAAATGTTCTCCTATTCAGTGAATTAACAGTTTTTAAACATTAGGACAGCTTTAAAACAACATAAATATAGACTACATACATGTAATACATATAACTAAATATAAAAACCTACACACATATTCTACACTGAAAACATGTTGCATATCTCCAAACCTCTACACATGAACAGGTGAAGTATCAAAATGTGTAAAAATAATGCTGTATTTAAAATAATATCTGCATCAGTGCAAGCTAACACTAATACAGGAATGGTCATGTATTCGAAATAAAGATCACCAAAAATTGTCAGAATGAAGATTATATAGATAAAACTTTATAACTCAAGAGAAAATTTCCATAAAGACAATAAAAAGAAAAACTTTTTGAGAAAAATTATATCTGTTTCAAACAAGTTAGAACATGAAACCATTAACCAGCCAAACATGCCTGCAATGCAGTATATCTGAGAAGGAACCATACCAGTGTACTTTAAGTCTAGTACTGATACATTATGGCAGGGGAAGGGAAAACAAAATAACATCTGCTTAGCCCTACACATGAACAAGAAAACTGAAGACAAAACACAATGCAAATTATTTACAACAAATTATAAAAAGCTTATAAGCAACGTAACACATGATCCAACAAGAACAGCCATTTTATTACAGTAGAAGAGTGAGCTGGTATGCTGAGAGGTTTACAGTGATGTTTGTAACTTTGGTTACTGCCATGTAACAGATGTGCAAAAATATTCACCTCCATTCACTGAGAACCAATTATTTAGCAATGGTTGGAGCATTTACTTCCTCATTAAAACAGGCTTCCTGAAAAATTAAGAGTCATTTGTTCATCTTACCCTTTTTTCAACTTTATGCAACTCAAAACTGTATTTCAGAATTTGCTTTCATCAAATAATTAACATGAACATTAAAAGCACAATAACTTTCAAAACTTGGATTAAATCAAAGCATTACAAGGAGACACCACCAATAAATGTATAGTGGAATATGTAAGTAATGGTAGTAAAAATGCAACAAAAAACTAATTTTGGCACATGATGAAAAATTAACATGTTTCAAGTTATCACTTCAGTATTGTTTGAACTTTACAGAAATTAAAGTAGATAATAACAGAGATAGATTGTAATTAGTAGGCTAATATGCAAAAATGCCATAAAAGGTCTACATAAGTATAGGAGTAAGCCCAATACCTTTAGTTGAACAGGGCAAGTCAATAGCATTTACTGTGTCACACAACATTCAAAACACACAATAACAGTCAAGATACAATGCAACAGTCAAAAAACTACACAATAGTCAAAAGTCATTGACAGAGAAGATTAATATTAATATTTAAAAGTTCACACAATATTTTATGAGCAATCAAGTACACAGCACACAAATGCACATATCCTTCACCAATGGATATTACTACTTAATGTTTGGAGCACCAGTTGCCAGCACACAGGCAGCTACTGTTGTTCAAAGAAGTAGGGAATATGAAAGGAAGAGAAGACATTTTATGATTCCATATATCCTTGGTTATAGGGAAAACATTTCCAGGAGTACAATGCCCTTAATATTTTATGTATCCATAAGAACCTTCAGAAAATTTTGGAATCCTTTTATAAAATTATGTAATCTGCATTTCATTCTAGTAGTACACATGTGCTACCATATGTAATATAATGAGACATGTAAAAAACCATCCACAAAAAATTTATTTAATGCATTTATTCAATGAAGGAATCCCCAGCAAATAATATTCCTTATTAGACAAAGCTAATTTGTTTCTTTTTTGTCATCTTTATTTTTATAATCTTTTATTTTAGGCCCCTCTCCAGCTTCTGTTGCAAGATATAAAAAACCATGGGTGTACTTCAGGACTTTGTGAAATTTCAACTATAAACCATGAAATGTAACTACTGAACTATAATTAATTATTAGGCAGAGATACCAAAATCTTTATTTTGAATAAAAATATCTTCCAAGCATGAGTGCCTAGTCTAAGAAAAATACAGATTTGACAGAAAAATATTTTCATCAGAGTCACTGCATTAACAAAAGCAAAATGGGATAGGTCTCAGGTATAATTTAGATATAATATTTTAACATCTCTTGTTCAAAATCATACATTGAATTAAATTACAATCACTTGCAGAAGTCAAAAATTGGACAGTTCTAAATGTGGTACACAGACAAATACTGGTTTATATGTTTGACAACATTCCTGTGTTTAAACAAACAACAATGCTCAACATTAGGTAGTCTGAATCTCAGGTGTGCACAGTACTGTATTTATATGTACAGCCACATAGCACATGAATACTGGCTGGTAAACACAATTTGAGGACCTACACATTCCTATATCATATCATTTTAGAAGTGAAATGTGTGATGAAAACTTGAATTTTAATACATGATAATGCTACTCATACTCAGAAACCATCAAAATGAATTAGTATACTGAAGATGCTACAACATGCATAAATTAAATACAGCAAATAATATCCATTTCTAATCACATAACCAGATTTGATGATTCATAATTATTTTTAATTTATGTTACAGAGTACTTACAATACTCAACATCAACCAAAGCATTGTCCAATCCATAAATTTCACTCCATCACTGATGTATAGAAGTTTAGTGTACTGAATTGCTCAATACTGCTAGACACAGCAGTTTTTTATCATAAATCAATTCCAATGATCATAAGTTCTATATTAGAAAATGATACATTACATATGAAGGAATTAAAATACATACTCACCAAATTCAACTTTGTGAAAATCAGCCACAAATTTGAGTGAACTCTAGCACCTGATATACCAGAAGCTCCTAGTGTACAAAATGATCAGCTAATAGAAGTTATTCAGAATAACACAAAGAACTTGCAGAAATAAGAGAATTAAGCATTGCTATATATGTTTAAAGATGATGTATGCACTGCAGAAGAGAAAAAATTGTGTTACATATTTAGTAATTGACAATGTGATATATATGATGAAGGCAGTCAAAGCTTTTTAAAGTAACTAGAAGAAAGTGCAAATGTATATGAGGAGAAATGTATGACAGAAGTCATACATTTCTCCTCATATAACTTTGCACAAAGTTATATAAGGAGAAATGCACATAACTTTGAGAGAAACCTTGCAAGTCCTGTTACAGGCAAACATCTTGATAACATGTTAAATTTTGCTCTAAGCTTCCCATGGAACATAATAAAAGAATGCTACAAAATTAATAAAGAATTTAAAATGTACCTCAAGCTTCCAAGACACCTTAGTAATGCCAATACACAATTCAAAATTTAGCCAAAAATCAGTCTCAAAAAAATTTGGATTACAATAACCATGAGGTATACAATATTGAGAGAAATGATTCTACAAACAAAACAACAGATGTCAGAAATATGATCTCCAACTTCACACTGATAAAGTAGGGCAATAAATATATTAAGATGCTTATAAAAGCAAAAACTCTGAAAATTATCAGAAAAAAATGAAAATTTTTAGGTAATGCATAACACAATTTTCAATGATATTGTATGGGGCTAGGAAATAGGCAAAAAAGCTACTCCTTGAGTAAGCTGTGCTTACAAACTATCATACTTTGAGGATTATCATAACAAAACATTTTCGAACTTAACGACTATCCACACAAACAACCTTTAAATTTGAGGACTATTCTTATAAACAACCTTTGAATTTGAGGATAACTTGATAAGTATTTGCATCAAAGTTTGTCACTCATGCCATTGCAAGTAATGAACTCTCTGTGCAAACACATGCCTTGTTAAGACTTTATGAAGGTTTAAAATAGAACCCAAAAACCTAGTAAGAGCTTTTAGTATTTCTTCAATTATCTGCAGTGAAAGGAACACACTAGACACAAAGACTTCTCTTCCTTATTTTCTACTACTTGAAAAAGTAGCAATAATTTTTGACTATGAGTAGTTTATGTCTCACATATCTATAGCAAAATAAAGTACAAGCTGCTAATAAATTTCAAATTAGATCTTCTTAAAAGTAAAGGAAGTTATTTAGATCAAAGTCTGTCACACCAATTCCATTATTGTAACAAGTTCAGATCATCCCTGAATATACTTCTTTTATTAGCAAAGTAGACTAACAATAAATGATGTACAATAAGCACACTTGTCAAAAGTATAATTTATGCATTTACCTTAAATGGTTTATAGTTCTCTTAACACTGAGAACATCATTCATGTCCTAGAGCAAACCAGCTGATCAACATGTCCAACACGAGAATTTCATTCATCCAGGGTATTATCAATAGAACTGTGAATGTTAACCAAAACTACCATCAACCAAACTACAAGTAGTCAAGATGCAGTAAGAACATGTAACATATTTCAAGTTGTTTTTATTTATAATTTTAAACTAGTTAATTGATACCATTGATCTTTCTAGTATTATTCAAAAAAGTTTTAATCAAGAATTATTTTTTTGACTCGATTTAGATACAGCAAGTAGCAAGAAGTTTCTTGCTCTTAACATATTTTAGCAAACTCTTAGCTTCACAGGGAATTTTTCAACTTAAAACAAAATTAATAAGAAACTCTATGGCAGTAAACAGTAACACCATCATTCTGGGATATAAATTTCTACATCTTTAATTAACAATGAACATTACAATGTTTTGTTATTGTAAAAGATCTGTACACATCTACATTACACAGTCAACAAAATAACATTATAAAGAAAATTACAGGTTGTAATATAGTTAAAAAGCTTGTTTTCAAAATAAATATATTTTAACAATGTCGTGAGGATAACTATATCTCTGATTGCCACCACAGTAGAACTAAACTGCAACAGAGCATATGTTCAATATGAATTTAACTTTGAATTGAGAGCTAACCGTAGTCGGGGCCTTTGTGGTTCTTCTATGTTGTAATTATTTGTTGCTAAAACGTATCTATGTAGCCTCAGGTTAAATGATGGGTCGAGTTTTCCCTTGGTTTTCAACTTGTAGAACCTGCAAAAACGAGTGAAATAGGCCTTTGTTACGGCAACCATACGTTGGTTGTTGGTTGGTAGAACTGGAGCCCTCCAAAAAGGCTCCAAGGCAACCATACGTAGACCCTGTCATTATTTAAGCTGGCACTCCTAATTTCTGTAGTCGGACTGACAGCTCCGAATTTCAGAAACGATTGTTTAGACGTTTGAACTGGGCTAAATTAAATAACAAGAGTTCGTGTTTTGGTGGAAAACCTATGTTTTAATCGATAGCGATGCAGCTTGTCTTAGTAATAGACTATTTAATTTTAAATTTACATCTGAAAGGGTTTTCCAGTTTTGGCGGTATAATACGGCTTAAGGAGCCCTAATACATTACAACCATTTTTAAATGGGAAAATTAAATCAATGTAGTCGTTTTACATGCTTATCTACATTCATTGCACAGTATTTCTGTCAGCAACCGTATTTTTGTTGGATAAAAAGGAACAAGCCTTTTATAATATAACGTGAGAGGTTATTTTTTATATAACGTGAGAGGTTATTGGCATAGGACTAAGTAATCATGAGCCTCAAAATTATGAAATGGATGACGATAATTACCATTTGTGATAAATGCTTTAATACATCACATTCATTATCACAAATGCATACTATACCTTTGAACAGAAGAAAACTTCTACGGCTAGACTCACTTTATCAAGTGTCAATTCAAATAAGAACACTTTTACTCATTTATTTTTACGCACGGAGACAGGAACACGAACAAGTTTTGCGATACGGTCGCCTCAAAGAAAACCATCAATAACTATAATCATTCCGTATTTAAGAAATATAATTAGAACTTAGATATACTGTTAGAACAAGCTTGAAAAATAAGACACTTGACAGTTTTGTTGCTCTCTTACTCCATTTCATGCACTAAAAGTCAAGACTGCTGGACCTGACTAGTTAGTGTTCCTTAAGCAGCCGAGTCAGTAAACCCCAGAATAGGATTTGCAGGATTTCACAGAAAAAGTCGTCGTACTGAAAACTATATTTCTAACACTTCCGTGATTGGGGGGATTTGGAATTACAGTTTCATGTTGAAAGCAGGTATGACACAGCATTTATTTTCAAATATACGGCAAACAAACATATGTAACTACATCATCAACTTTATGCGTGATTTTAATTATAAATTCAAATCACATAATCCTGGCTTATATATGTTAGAGGAAGGCAAGGGTACCAACCTTCCTTTAATAGCTACGCATCAATAGCTAATTAAATAGAAGTAATTAGTCTCTGTGCGTACGCGAAATAACATGTTAGAGTAGACAGTCATAGATCATTAAAAACGAACCAAGCGAACCATTTCATGATAAAAGCGTCCCGTAACAAATAAACCATTTCATGTTAAAAGCGACTGCTAACGATTGTCACAATAGGAAAGCATGATTTAAGCGTAAGACCTTCTGATAATATGAATCTATGACACTTCAAGGAATAAATACAAATACACGAAGACTTTAGTAGGCTGACCATTACAATACATCCTTGAATTTGCCACACACTCGTAGCTACAGTTTCCTTTTTAAGCTTCTATCGTAGCCGAGCGATCTGGGCTTGTGATAAAAGACTCTTGGTTTTGAATCGCCACATAGTCCTTGAATTTTCACTGCTTGCGATTCAGGGATCAGAAAGGCCGACAGCCTGACTGACTTAAAACGAACAGTTTCTTTAAACTTCCAGATCAGAATTACGTGTTCCTATGAGCTCCTACTATAAGTCACAAAATTTACGAAAACCGTCGCTAAAAGCATGTTTGCTAGTTTCATATTTACATTAAAAATTAGGAAAACATTGTATATTTCATATATACCTGCATGAAAGAAGAGTATCCTTTTGCTTCCAGATTGCTCAACTGGTTAGTGTGCCCGCTTGCTATGCGGGAAGACCCGGGTACGGTACCCGTAGCTGCCGTGGTCTATTTGTATTTCACCATCGGCGGCTAGAAATGTCCAGCAACAGCTACGGTGGGCGCTTGGCGCAAACCACTGCTCCATCACGCTCAGCGACACGCCCCTACGAACCTCCACTTCACGTAACCGTATAGAGGACGGGGATTTCACTTGAAGCAGCACTATTACCCTTTAAATGTTATCGATAAGCATCATAACTACTCTTACGATGTATTATTAAGAAGTTGAAAAAAAACAATGTATCTATACTGTATACTTTATCGGAAATAATGTATTTTTTTTAACACGAGTCTACTAGCTTCACACAGAACACGAAAGTCACGTCAAGTGTGCAAACATTTCGAATTGAACTAAAGTGTTGAAACCGCAGGTACCCTAGCTTCTGTTTTTCTTAGCTTTGATATGGCAACTCAACACGTGATGCTGATAGGTCGAACTTACTTGATGTTATTGCTGTAGAACAGATCTCCCATGTCCTGTGTTAAATGAAATCTTGAATGCATGCAAGCAATTCATATTATTGAACCCACACACTGAAAATGTGAACAACCTTTTCATTGATTTTGCTGAAACTGTTTTAACATTTCTACCTCAAAGAGTTTAACTATTATAATTCAGAGCATTGTTCATAAATTGCTCAATAGTGTAAATAATAAATAAAATTAAACCCCAGAAAGCACAATATAATATATTTTTGCAGATCAAGATTTTTTCATATCATTTATAGAAATTATTTATATTGATTTCAACCTTCCAAACACTGTGGTTAAAAACCAGCACATCGTTTTTGTCACCTTAATAATGTGTCCCTAATGGTCTTCGAATTAATTTACAGAATTTAGTTCAGTTATTTGCAGGCATGCCTCAGTCTACGAACTAAAATTGTGTACTACATATTCAATATTTTACTAAAAAAGAAAATACAAACTTTACCAAGTTACTTATTTTATGCATTTTTACAGTAAATATTAGAACAAAGAGGACAAATCCCAAATCTTGACTGTATTGTCATCACTCGCAGATGCCAGTATTCCAGCTGACACAGGATGCCAAGACACACTGTTTACATCCTCGTCATGAGCAGCCTTGATGCTCGTGAGGAGGGAGAGGGAGGGAGCATGAGCATCACTGCTGGGGTCAATACTGAACACCCTGATGCAGTCGTCAGCACAAGCTGTGGCGATGGCAGCCGTCATAGGACACCAGCTCACGTCGTACACAGGACCGTCATGCATGCCTGACACGACACACACGCACTTCCATGTGGGCTCCCCATCTTCTGTTACCACTCCTTGAGCATTTCCTGTAATTGCAAGCAATTTAAAGTTAGTCTTTTCAATTTGGATTACCCTAATATTGATCAATATAAATACCACTATCTATATAAAATAAGAAGACATCTATTTCATGTAGTTCCATTGTATGCAATACTTTATCATTAAAGAAAATTGATAGATCTTGCCCACAAACTCCAGGTGTGTAGTAGTCACCAGTAACAGTTTTCAACATAGCTGGAGAATATATTTTTTCTCTAACTTAGGGTTCTTTAGGGCATCAAGAATAGGTCTATGAATTTTACAAAAAGAATTTGTAATCTAAGCTTTCGCATTTGCTAGAATTCTGTTTCCCAATGATTTAAATAACAGTTATGGCAAGGTTACATCAATCTTGAATATTTAAATACTAATAAGTATTGAATCAATTCTGTATTCTAATTCTCATTACTGGAGGATGAAACAAACTTTTTCCTTCTACTAGAGAATAAATCTTATTCAATCATTTGAAATATGAAGGTTTCTTAGTAGCACAAGAGATATCTCACCAGGATCATAGCGTTGCCAAATCCTGAGAGTGTGATCACCACTGCCAGACACAAGTCTGTCACCACAAGGAGAGAATGCAATACACCATACAGTTGATGTGTGACCACTAAGAGTGCAGCTCACAATCCAGTCATCAGTGTCTTCTCTGTACACTTTAATTGTGTTGTCATAAGAACAGGAAGCAAACAAGTGAGCCACAGGATGGAACACAACTTTCTTCACATCTTGAGTGTGGGCAGGAAGAACAGAGATGCACTCAAACTCATCATCTCCTCCAACTTCCCATACCCACACAGATTTATCTCGTGAGCAAGTTGCCAAAAATGAGCCTGAAGGAGACCAAGATACACATTTGACTTCATTTTCATGGCCTTCTAGAGTAGCAACAGTTTCAAATTCTCCATCTTGTCCATCCCAAATATTGACAGTGGTGTCAAAACTGGAGGATGCAAATGATTTTCCACTAGGCGACCATGACACGCACCTCACAGTTCTGGAGTGAGCTTCTGACAAAGTAGTTTTGCACTGCCATTGGTCACCTTCTTTAGCATATAATCTTATTGACCTATCAGAGCTGCAAGAAGCTAAAATGGTTCCTTGAGGATTCCATGCAACACACCATGCTCTGTCTTTATGACCTTCCAATGTTGTTAGCAATTTAGCCATAACTTCTGTAATGTTAGAAAAAACAAAAATGAGCAGCAATTAAATAATATTTATGTACAATTTGACAGAATGCCCATATGGGTATTTCAGAACATACATAAGTAACCTTTGTATTTAGTGCAGCACTATTGTAAATGTTCTGTGCTATCACAGAAGGTTAATCAGCACTGAGCATACCAATAAAAATATATAACATTGCACTAAGAAAACAAAAGAAACTTTATTCCATTCATATATACATAAACCATACAATGGTTTTATAATTCTTAATGCCAACATCTTAAAACAAGTAATCATGCTGTCAGTAAGAACACAAACAAATACATAACATTGTACTGAAAAGACTGAACAAATACATTACATTGCACTGAGTACACTGATACAAACACATAACTTTACAGTAAAAACACTAAACAAATAATTACACTGCACTGAGAACATTGATAAAAATACATTACAATACTTTTAAGGATTGTATTTAAAAAGAGGTTACTAATATTAACAAAATAGTGATACTTGCACAGATCTCACAGCTAAATTCATTTGAAACATAAGAATAGACCATAGAATAGGTTTGAAAAAAAGGAATGACAAATACTAGAAGTCAATTAAGGAACTTTGTTCCTGATAACCATAACGAGATGATATATTCTGCAGAAAATAACTTATAATATTATTAATAATATTTATTTAATACATAAATAAATTTGAATTAGTGTTCTAATATATCAAAATCAAAACCAATACATACTCAGAAGCTCTTCAATAGAAAAACATTTAAAAAAATAAAAAATTTAATTGAATACAATGATCCATGCATCAATATCAGAATCCATCATTAATTGCCTAAATTTACTATATCTAGTCCTATACAGTTATAACATCAGAGTAAACCCTACTGCAATCCTAAGACTTTCCAAGTAATATTTTTATCACCAAATTTACAATGAAAGTTTAAGATTTATTGCCCATTGCATGAAATATTTTCTGCCTGTAATAATCATTGAATTTTTACCACTGGTGTCAGTTACATATTGCTTGCTTTGTCTTTTATTTATTGCAAATCAAGTCATATACTTGTAACAAAGAGAATAAAAACAATTTATAAGTGCCTAATGTAATTAATTCAATAAAATTGTGAAAGTCAATTTAACTTTTATCAAAATAAACTTAAATCCTTATCATGATTGCAGCTCTCAGAGTTATTGAATACTCAGTCTACTAGCCTGAACTAAAGTGACTGTTTTAACTGCAAACTGAAAGTCAACTGCAGTTGGGACCTTTATTAAAGCATAACTGCTGCTCAGATTCTTGCCAAAGATTAGATTTTTCTAAAAATGATACACAAATTTCACAGCTTATCTCAAATTAAAATCAAGAGCTAGTTGTCCCTGAGTTTTGTATTATGGACTTTAATTCTCTCTAAAACACACACATTCAACAGGGTGGCATCTCAAATTTTATTGCTTATTTGCAGCAGGATTTGTTCAGGTGAGTGAGGATTTTTGTTTGAATCCGCTTCCCTACAGATCTTCAAACTTGAAGATACACAGATTGGACAAGAATACTTGATTCAACATCAAATTAACCCTAACAATCTCTTTTAGTGTCAGCAAACGCGAAATAATGACTGCAGACATTAAAATGACAAAGAAATTTATTTCAATTACGTGTCTATGATATACACACTATCCAGCAACTATTCTCGTCACTTTAGGTAGAAACAGGGATACATTACGATGATGAACTGGTTGGTTGAACTAGAGCCCTCCAGAGATGCTCCAATTAGGCTTCTGACAAGTGTAGTGACACTCCACCCACCAACCTTGATCATCCTGGACCTGGAGCCCTGCACTAGAGCAGAGTACAGCCGGTTGCTTAAGTTTCTCTGGAAACATTTACAAAACTCATCAGTATTTGGTCAGTATAGTATGGATCTCTTGAACGAAATTCAAATACTGATACCAAGAAACCAACAATAGTCCTAAAACATTGTAACAAAAAATTTATTTTTAATTATTCTGACAGTAAAATTAACAAAATGTAAATAGTTTTATTATGCTTCAATTATTGCATAATTGAAATCATATTTTCGGTTCCAAATCCATGCATATAGTAGATGAATATAATCTCATAAGCAATATATTGAAAATATGGGAGTAAATTTATTTATTATTTTATTCTGTTCGAAATCTGTGAGTGGCCTGCTATGGCATGTTGAATATCATTTAATCTGAATGCAATTTGCGTCTGCGGAGAAATTTTTCCTTACTGCCGGGCGCGGAATGCCGCGGACACTAGAAGTCACTCTAAAAATAGAGTGCGTAGTATTCTGGAACCAACTCAAAAAGAAATTGTCAAAATAGTTGCTAACTATTTAACATCCATAAGGAAAATTAAAACCATCTGAAATTTCTTAAAAATTGCAACATTTCAGAGAAGTGAACGGAATCTCCGAGTGGAACTACCCAGAAAAACCTCTTGTATCCGTTTTCAGCCTGGGGGCTAATTTTCAGAAATCAATAAAACATCCCTGAAGGCGTGGAGCTGCATGGACCCAACTCCGAAGCTCCAATAAAAGTGAAAAAAGAAGAAGAAGAAGAGTGCGTAGTATGCATGGAATAAGCGACAGGGAGGTTGAATAGGGTTGAATAGGAGGTTGAGTGACTGTT